>VZSE01013751.1:2260128-2354888 GCA_013398275.1 Promerops cafer
GCGCGCCAGGCCCGGCCCGGCCCGGCTCGGCCCGGCCCGGCCGTGCGTGTGTTTGTCCGTGAAGGGGCAGGCGGCTCGATTTCCAGCTGAAAAATGTCTGCTTAGTGCAATTGAAGTGATTCAAATGTGGGTTTCTTAATTATTTTTTATCTCTTACTGGATGCTAGTGCTGTAGATCGTGCTGTGACATTGATATCTACATGTTTTGTGTGCTTGCTTAATAAATGCAGATGGTGAATATTTTAGTGTTTGGAACATAGGACGGTCGCTTCTGTCGTTATATTAATATCGTCGTGGACAATGCCCTATCTGTGAACTTTTTTGTGTGGCAGAGTTTCCTATAAAGGCAGCTGTATTAACCATATGGAAGGCTGACCGAATGACATTGTGTGTGTGTGTATATATATGTATATATATATATATATATACACACACTAGCAGGAGAGAATGTATTTTTAGTTGTCACTATAAAGTAATAATACAAAGAAACAATAAGTTTAGAGAGTGTTTTTAGTTTTTAATAGTGACAGGTAGTTAAATGAAAAGTGATGTCTTGAAACGTGTATGAACTAGAAACTACAATGTTTGTTCCTTGAGCCATTAAGTGTTTCTGCTCTGGAAGTTCTCCCCGTGACAGCTGTGTCACAAAATACTATTTCATCTCTAAGAACTTACTACTTAAGCATGTATTGATGCCACTTAATCCTGTTACTCTGTATCAGGTTGGGGTATAAACTGTTTCAGTTTCACCGGTCCTGTCTGGGTAATCAGTATTTTCTCAGTGAGGTATTTTCCTCATCTGGCTGTTTTTCCTGATGCCTTTTGCCATGCCGTGTGTGTTGCTTTTTAGTGTCGTTATCAACTTGTTTCATGGGTTGTATTTCATAGGAATATCTTGGGAGCAGCTCTGGTGAGGAGGTGAGTTGAGTCTGGCTTGAGAAAGAAGAGGGAAGGGCTGGATATTTGTGCTCTAAAGGAAAGCAGACCTAGTGCCCATCTTTGTACGCAGTGTGGTGGATGCCAGATGCCTGGAAAAGCCTTCGGGTACTGAAACTCTGCTTCTTGGGGCTGTTTCAGGGGTAGTGGCTGGTGTGCAGGGAACACTTTGGGAGTCTTGGTGCCTGCTGGATACTTCATTCTCTCTGTGTATCTCTGCACACATTTCTCTGTGTAAGTTACTGAGCACAGGCCTCTCTGGTGTGCTACACACAAAATGTCGTTTGTGTCTAAAAATGGAAGCATACCTTAAAGGAAAGGTCAAGAATTTCTTGTTAGAATAGTTGAAATCTTGAGAGCCTAATTATTACTAATCAGATCTTAATGTTGCAAGAAAGAAAGAGGAATAGTGCAGTTACAGTAGTTGTGCTCCTTGTTGCTAAGTCCTTAGGTCAGTGGTTTCATCCTGGTGGTGGTGGTGAGCTGCTGCAGAGACCTGTCAGCATCAGATGTCCTTCACTGGGTGCGTGTGATTGCTCATGGTTTTGGTTTCATCTTCCTTGCTCTAGGATCCACTTGAGATCATTTTTATATGCTTGTTAATGTGACTTTGCTCTTCACTGATTATTCCATGAAGCTCTGTGGTTGGTTAGCTCCACAGTACATCCAAATAAGAGAAAGGCACTGTGTATTAAATACTATTTCTTTCTTGTTTGTTACCCCTAAAACCAATTTTGTTCAGGTCTGCGTTTCTTTTAGCCAGCGTCTCTCAAGTTGTGGGGCGTCCTGTGCCAAGTCTGTAGAAGCCACCTCTGTTTACTGCATATACCTGTGCCCCACTGTGTCCTGTCTCCTCCCTTCCAAAGGCCACTGCTCCCATACCAGGCCTGTATTTCTCTACACTACCTTATTGTTGTGGACTTGTGAGTATCTCATTCTGTGCAGTGACTGTTTGTTACTGATTCTGTATGAAACTATGGTTGCAGCATGCCCAGGTAAATGAAAGTAGAACCAATTTGGCATAAGGCACCTAACATAAGGTTAATTTGAGAAATTGCTGTCACAGCTAAATCAAGGAACAGTAGGCAGGTCAGGAGTTCAGCCAAAGTCAGCCTTGACAGGTTTTAGTCCCGAGGTCTTGCAAATGCGGTACTGAGCTTAGCAATTGCTCCTAGTGGTGACAGTACTGTCACAGGGCTACGCAGTTGTATGGCAGGGAGAGGGATGATGTCTAAGAAGAATGCAAACAGGCGCGTGTTGGGGAAAAGAGGACAGGATGGTTACACTGGCTGTGTTTAATAGCAGGGGGTTTGAGGGATGGAAGTGAGGATGGACCTGGAAGGCCAGTGATGTTTTGGAACAGGTGTTACCTGCAGAGGTAACTTTCATTTGCTGGTGGTCTTGCTTCTAGGTAACATCCTTGTGAATGTCAAGTTTCCCTGAGAGAGAGGATGCACTGCATGTTTGCATCTCTGGCTTGAATTTGGAGTTCCCAAATCCCCCATGAGTCTCCCCTCCATTTCTGGTAAAGTGAGAGAGGAATAGCACTGTGTAATCAAAGGCTTCCAGTTGGATTTGCTTGCTGCATCTTCAGTTCTGTGCCATATAGTGCTGTGCTATTTATTCCTTCCTTTTCCTTTCTTTTCTCCCCAACAATTACGTCACTGGTACACTCCCTTATATCCTTTCTGGCTGCAGCTCCCAAAGCATGTGGCACCTCATGGGCACAACTTGTAGTGCAGAGCAAGCATGTGGGAAGATGCAGGTGGTTATGTTTATGCTGTGAATATTTGTTTGAGAATTGATGTGACAGGAAGGAGATTTTCTGCTCAACACACTGAGACAAAATATGTAAGGTACAAGCAGTCTTAACTCTGCTTTTCTCCTCTCACCCCCATAACTTTGACTTCTGTAGTGAAGTTTCCTCCTGCCCTGTTTCCACTGAGTATGGTAGTGGTCATACCAGTGGGTATTGATGTGTGCTGGGAAATGAGGTTGAGGATGAATTTTGTCCCTATGTGCTTATACCCGGTTTCTCTAACAAGACCCTGAGTGAGATGATAGCTGTGATGAGCGGGAAAAGAATGAAAATGCAAGACTGTAGCCTGTTACATATACAGATTGCTACCTGAACACTACAAATCTGTTCATACTGCTTTATACTCTGTTATGCCCTTCTGGAACTCTGTTAGTGATTCCTGCTGCTTGATTGCTGTGCATCTGCCAATGAAGAACATACTTATCTAGAATGGTCAGATACACCGTCACTTCGTGGTGCTTTGTAAAGGTGGAGAGTGTCTTGGGTGAAAATAGCTCCTAAGCCATAGAGAACTTGCTTTAATTGTTTCCTCTTGGAAATTTTTGTGTTTGTGATGATCACACATTTTCAAATGAAATTTCATAGCAAGTATTTCAATAAAAATATGAGCTATCTGGGTTTTCAAGCTCTACTAATTGAAGAGCAGTTGCTCTGATGTATAGTCTAGCTCCTTTTGGGAGGAGTGTTATGCTTTGGTTCTTTGATATGGTTGTAACGGCAGAAGGTATGTCAGTGTTCTATCCTACTGTCTTTGGAATTTAGTTAGGAAAATTTTTTTAATGTTTGTGAAGAATGGCTGTTATAAATTACAGTACTTTGCTTTGAATCTGAGCCTCAAATAGCTGCTTTAGACTTCCAAGTGAGTGTGCTATGTTACAGATTATTGCTTGCCTAGAATATGGATCTTTCCCTTTGAAGGTGTTAGCTTTTCATGTATTTTTCCTCTTCTCCCAGCTTTGTCACCTTCTTTTTCTCTTAATAGTTTTCCTTATAGCTTTTTTTTTCTTTTTAGTTTCCAGTAGGTAGTATTTAGCTGTGTTTATTCTTCTGCCCTTTAATAATGTGCCTAGGCATTCCACTCTGATCATTCATGCTTATTGCTTTGGAAATTACAGGTGCTGGCTGTGATTCTGCAGCCAAGAGTGAACACTGCTGCTAAAATAAGACTTAGAGTGCTCGTACTGATGCTGTGTATTGCTTTCTGTCTGGTATTGTCTGGTATTGTCTACTAGTCAGTCTGTTTGGTTCCTTTTCTATTAGTGTGTTAAGTAAAATCTTCTCAATGTTGTGTAGGAAAGTTCTGTGAAGGCTGGAACGTGGTTTGGAAACATTCTGTACACCAGCGTGTCAATGTTTGTCATTGTCGTTATCTGCTTCTCAAAAATACTTCCACAAGCAAAGCCTTCTTCAGCTACACCAAGGAGAATAGCTGATAAACCCTTGAAATCCCTGTTTTTCCAATCTCATCTGGAAGAGGAAAGATTTTGTACTGAAAGATGGAATAAAATAATGCAAAATAATTGCACTGCAGAAATTTGTTGTCCTGTTCTATGCAAATGTATATTTCTGTTCCCGCCCAGACCTATAGTTTTTAACACAGGCATTTCATATTTGCAAGATAACTATATATACTTGTTGTATTTTGTTTTAAAGCAAAGCATCATTGTAAAAGGTCTATAAGGATCATGAAATATTTTCAGTAAGGGCAGCATAAACCAAAAAACACTGCACTACACTAGGGAGATTGTAAGAAGCAGCTTTTCTTGTGAAAATCTTTAGTCTTTTCATTATCGTCATGGTGGCATCTGAATCTCATGTGTAACTACTGTTCGCGAAAAGTATAAAAATAACACAAGGCAAGTCATCAGGAATTGCAGAATCTGTTGTTTCAGTTCTCTGAAGACTTCTGAAAGCCTGAAATATGTTTCTTTAAATACATGCTGCAAGATGAAGTATTGGTTTTAATTATAGCTAATGTAAGTGGGCATAGTTTGCTCTTCAGGATTATAGGCAATGTAAAGTGTAGTTCTGAAGTTGTTTTAAATGGTGTTTTTATGATGTATTTTGATTTTATACAGTGAGATATGTAGGATATGGAAGTTGTAAAACACTGAACTTGGTGGTATTTTCTGTTGTCTTTGCACTTTTCTTAAACAAAAAAAAAGCCCCAAAAGATCTTGTTCAGAGAAGACTGCTAGATTTTTACTTAGTGTTTCATATTTCATGCTTTTAGTCATCTTATTCTCTTGAAACGTAAACACATAAACTGAATGATGAAGAGAAGCTTTTTATCTTGAAGTTTTGCTATATCTTTGTTTAAATGGGAATTTTAGGTTGCAGGGTTGTGGTTTGTGCTTTTTTTTCCTTTGGTGATTTTTTTTTCCTTCTTTTTTGGTTGATTGTTCATTTGGTTTGGTGTTTTTTCTTTTTTTTTTTTATGTGGGTTATATAAAGGGGACTTCTTATTTTTCTACAATCTGTTTGGTTAAAGGTGTAGTTCTCTGTCTTTTTCTTCAGCAGGTTTTGCTTAGCTGATAGTTATGCCACTCTTTTTCCCTAGCCACACTTGAAAGAGAAGGTGTGACTCTTTAATATTAATAATGGAATCATTGTCTTGGGAACTTGAATGAAAAGCAATTACCCTTTTAGTCAGATTTTACTTCCTTGCTCTCTCATGTAATTAGGTAGCTTCACCAGCTTCCTTCATCTATGAAAAATCACAAAGGTGTAGTTCCACGTAAAACTCAGTTCCTTTGAGCTGCTGGACATTTCAAACCCTGTGGTGTTACTCTTGCTGTCCCCAGCTGCCAGCTGTACCTGCTTCCATTGCAGTGCGTTCAGTGCTTATGGGCCCACAGTACAAATCAGGTGTGTGTTTTCATCTGCTGCCCAAAAAGGGTTTTCTGTATGGACTTGTGGCCACAGGATTGCCTGAGCTGATAAGAGGGAAAAGTGTGGCTGGGAATGGGCAAGGAAGTAAATTCTTCCCTCCCCTACACCTTAGTTTGAGGAAGAGGCAAGAGGAGGGTGCCCTATTTCTGGGGCTAAGATGTTATTTTTATTCTTTAAGCCCTCTCAGCAGCAGTGGTGGATTGCATAGCTGGTGCTCATGTGGACACACCTTCATTTTCTGGGCTGAGAAAGGAGCACAGTTCATTTTTTCCTGAATTTCAAACTGTCTCAGCCATATGTAAGTTGAATGTTTTCGGTGGAGGAAAAAACAAAACCAGAAAAAGAAGCTTGTGGTGTTGATGTACTTTGATAGGCCAAAATGAGAAAAAGGCCAGGGCTTTGTTTTCATGTTTTGAATAGCCTTGCTGAGCCAGCAGCTGCCTGCATTTTTCATTTCATAACTCACTTAAAGAACAAGTTGGTGATGCAAGGTTTTGAACAATTAAATGATTACTTCCAAAGTGGCTTATGTTTTGGCACAGTTTAAACCAGTTGCTCTAGAAGAACTTGAACTGGCTTCCTGTCTTTCAGACAATCTTAATACTTCAGGTGAAAACATCTACAAGTATGTAATTCAGCACTGGTAACTTGCTGGTTTTGGATAATCTTGTGTTTAGAAATGCATCTGATTACTGGGCTTATGGCTCACATATGTGGAGGATGGATAAGGTGCTCTAGTGAAACAATGATAAAGATCTGTCTAGAGCTATTAGTTTCACTTGGTCTAAAACTACTGCAAAACCAAACACATGGAAAGAGATGGTTCAGCTTCTCTTCAGTCTTCTTGAAGGTCAAGGACTTTTTTTTTCTTAAGCAAAGAAAATTACTTAATGATGTTCCTTTGAAGGTTAGAAGAGCTGGTGTCATGTAACTGATGAAATATCTCCAAGGTTGCCTCAGCAAAAATGAGTCTTCTGATTATGCAGGAATGTGGGCAGTGAGTTCACAGCAGTGATGCAACTTTCTTGCTGTGTCAACTTGCTGACTCTTCTGCCCCATGGACACGAAAGTTTAGTTTCTTTGTTTCAGTCTGTTTTTAATTGTACAGTGTTTTCTTATGTTTCAACTTCACCTTAACAGAGACAGATGAAAACCAATCCTAATTAAAAAAAATTTTAGCATGATTTGAGTTAGCATGTTAACTGTAAGATGAAGGCAAGCATAAGTAATCATGTTTGTGTCCCTCAGTGCAATGGTTCAAAAAGTGCTTGTAACTTTTTAGTCTGTGTGTACACTTTAGTTTTGGTTTCAGCAGGACAGTGTTATCCTGTCGACTTAGTTTGCAAAGCTGGAAGTTGGATTTCCAGTAGTTTAGAGCTTGTCTCATTTTAAGCTGAATTCTTCCATTTAATTTCTGCAGTTTCATTTACCTAATTCCAATAGAGTCAAATTGATATGAATGAGGGCAACTCAGCTCTTTTGTATATTCTATTGCTCCACTCTTTCAGTTCGTGAATGGATTAGTAGTTTTTCTTTGCCCTTTATCTCACTGCTGCCTAGTCAGGATGCCATCTCTGTCACGTCTAGCTGCATTGTGCCTGTTTTTATAATGAAGTTTTTCTCTGTTTGGGGAAATAAGTGTACTGGAAGTCCTAATTGTGTGTGGTCTTAAGAAAGCATAGAAGGAAAACATGCATGTTTGTTGGTGGTCTTGCTAATATAATGAGCTTGTCTGTTATTAGAGAGTCCGTGAAATGCTCTTGGTCAGTTGGCTTTCCTTCACTAGAACTGGCAGGGAAAGCTGGAGGAGCTTGTTTGGCAAGGAAGGTTCTGCATTTTAGCTGCAGAAGTTCACTGAGCAAAGAAAAATGATAAAAGCTTATTAACTCTTATTTCAATAGCTCTAGTACTGTCTTCCTCCATTTGGCTTTGTTTTCCTGGGCAATGCTGAGGAAGTCTTTCAAATTTCCATGCCTAGATTTGTCTGTTACAGAGATCATATTGCGGACAGTATCTGTCATTAGTATGGCAGGTTCACACTATGAAAATCCCTTAATCATGAATATATTAGCTATGTCAGTACATGAAGTAAGTTTTTAACCTTCCATTGAAGAGAAAAGTGATAAATAGTTGAAGTGTACTTGTAACTGTTCTGATGTACTTTATTAGGGAGCATTGATATTTTTTGTTATTTGAGAATTGTAAGTTTAAATCTTGATTTGGAGCATGACAGCTTCTGTTCCGGTGAGTGGTGCACTGATGAACACCTATAGTATTGTAGACTGAAAGAAATGGTGGAACTTCAGAATTTAAAAATAAATCTTGCTAATTGTGAACAAATATTAGAAACTGTGAACTTCACTGTGCGAGGGGTTTTTTAGCAAAATGGGAAAGCATGCCTGTAAAAGACTAGCGTAAACCCTAGAATGTGAAAACTAGGATTAATGTGAATTTCAGTATCTGTAAATCAGAGTTTGTGTTAAGGTCAACTCTGGTATCCAGATGGGATACCAGAAAGTCCCCTTCCACAGGGACTTTCTAGGTTCTGACTGTTGCAGGCCATTGCATCAGAAAAAGAACTTCATCCAAAACTGTGCTTGTTTCTCATGTTTAAAAAACACAAACACCCCGTCAAATAAAATAAGCCCAACACCTTAAGGTGTTTTTAGTATTTTTTGGCAGATGCAATGTATTAGCTGAGGGGTTGGTTTGTTTGTTTTTAAACTGTGTTTCTAGTTTTCAGTACTGTTTCCTTGCTGTAACAGCAAGAGAAACACAGCAGAGGTTTTTGTTTTTTTTCTACAGACAGTGCATCTATCAGTCACGAGATTTTTTTTCTCTTTTCTGACTCAATAGCTTGCAACTGTGTGGGATCTTATAAATAGCAGAGCTACTGGATGTCTTTGTACATCTGACTGAGCAGCAGTAGGTGATGGCTCTTTTATTTCCTAGCTGTTTTAATCTTCACACTGAAAGTAATTTCATACTTTCTCTTATAGGCAGGATTTGGAATTGTAGTTTTATTTGCTGTTGAACCTTTTTGTTTAACATGTAACATGAGCGACTTAGGTTGTGTTTTGGGTATCGATTTTTGTTATTGGCCTGATTTGATGCTTTGTTTGTGTGAGATATGTTACTGAACTTCTTCTGTTGCCCATGTCTGTCTTAAAAATCTCCAAACACTTACTTGGGCTTACTTGGGATGGTCTGGGTATATTTGATCCTGGCTTGGTACAGAATGTTGTGTTAACACAGCATTTAACTTGTGACCCAGTGAATATTCAGGAATCTATCCTTAAGTGGCTTCTCCCATGTAATACACATTTTCATGAGTCTGTGCAGACAACTTGTACTGAAACCCTTTTGGGAAACAGTTGAGTTCTTAATGTAATTTCTAGGGCATTAAGGTAAATATTTTTTCAGTTTAAAGTATGTAAATGTTTCTATGTGCTATTTTAAAGATTTACATTACTGTAATCCTGCTTAAATGGCAAAAGGCAGTGAAATTGTGTAGGGAAAATGTCGAGCTCTTTTTCTTTTTGATTAGTGATGTGATTCTAAAGAAAAAGTATTTGCTATATGAAATATAGTGATCTCTGTGTACATGTTATTTATTACTGCACTCTCCTTTGATTAACGTGACTTGCCTTTTCCCACTGCAGAATTTTGCTCTATCCTAGGCACAGACCTCTGTGGGAAAATGTCTGCAGCCATTTTTTTGAAAACTGCTTGTTTAGATTTGAGTGAAGTACACACACCCAATTCCTGCTGTAATATAATGCATTGAAATGCTGCTTTAGCAATATCAAAACTTTTTATATCTGGCAGCAAAAATAGAGGCTGGAATCAAAGTATGTGAATAACAGAGGTAGCTTAGGCTTCACCCGTGAAACAAAGACAGAGGAAAATCAGGGAAGTAACTCACTCTCTGCAGTGTGGTAGCACTTTGTTTTCCAGATTTCCTTGAGCCTCTTGTGTTGGGGAAATGTGAGGGCTTTTTTTAGTGCTAAAGCATTATGAGCTTGAATGGTCTAAGGCAGTGAGGCTGTGAAATCTGTTTATAAAGTCTTCATGCAAAAGCAGTTTGAGGTCAAAATTGAAAACCACGTAAGCATTTCAGTCCTTTCAGGTTCCTGTATCAGGGCCTCTTAGGGTTGGACCCGAAGTAAAGGGTAAATTAGTAAAGGCTGAATGGAGACCTTTTGGAGATCTTGGAGAAGGAGGTTCCTGAAAGAATGTTTGGGTTTCTGAAATGTGTGTTGGGTGACTGCTTAAAAACCTTTACAAGAAAAAGTTCCGTGGTGTATCTAACAATGCCCATAGGAAATGTGATACATGTTATGTATCTAAGTGTAGTGGGTACCTTATAAAAAGGAGTAAGAATCTCCCAGGAGTGGAGGGAGCACCTTCTCAATTTTCTTTTCAACTTCCTTATGAAATCCTAATGGAATATTATTAGAGTTTTAAAACTAAGGAAATTCAAGATTGGTATGGGAATAAACGTACAGCAATGGAAGCCAATGTTTGAATTCCTTGGCTTTCCAATGATATTCTTGCTTGTCAATTCTTATGAATTATAGCTGTATATATAATTGCATGCAGCCTTAATTTTACTTCTTACTTGACTGAGGCTCAAATACTTGAAGCTTGCTCTGTCATTTCTTAGTAAATGGAAGTGTAGTGGAAAGTACAGAAGTTTTTTTGGTTGGTTGGGGTGGTTTTTTTTGTTGTTTTTTTTTTTTTTTTTTTTTTTTTTTTTTTTTTTTTTTTTTTTTTTTTTTTTTTTTTGTTCAGAAACCATTGACCATTTTTTCAGAAACTAAACAGTGAAAGCCAGGTTTGGAAAGGCTTTTGTGTTGATGCTGCTATTGTGACAGCTGGACAGTCTTTATTGTTATTCCTAAACTGTTCTTGCTGGTGGGTGTTAAAACTTAATGTCTGTCAAATAGTTTTTTCAGTGTTTGAAATTCTTTTTTTTCCCCCTAAAGAAGTTTTCTTCTTCAAAGTTCAGTTGAAGCGAGTTGATTTAACAGCAAATAAAACCTTACCCTCTTAAAGCCTGTACCTTGGAAAACATGAGATACCACAGACATTTTCTTTACTTGTAACAAAAAACCCATGTGTTTTATGTTTGGACATAACTTTCTGCTAAACTGCATTGTGAAAGGTCAGCCTTGGTAATATCCATGTAAAATATGAGCTGTTTAAAGGCCTGGTGCTTTGGTATCTGAACAACCACATGGTTAAGATCCTGTAGTAAGGGGAGCAGTATAGCCTTGGAAGAAGTAGTAGCAGAGCATGTATTTTGGTGTTCTCAAACTACTTCAGGCTTGGATAGGACTCAGTCTCCTCCATTAACTCCTAGAGGAAAAGAAAGTAAGAAAGTGTGCTTAATAAACTTGATATTCAGCAATTAATGCAAAAACAAGGTTGAAGGCCTGTGTGTAGGCCTGGATATTATGTAGTTAGCCTGACATTAGGGCTTTAATTCTAGGTATAGGAGTGGCATTTTTATTTTGGCTGTTACCTGTGATATACAGCCAGTTAAACTGCTTATAAAAATGGCATTTTAATTTCTAAAACATCAAGTCATCTTAGAGAATGGCCAAAATGTGTATTTTCTCTTGAGGGAGGTAAGGATTACTTTAGAGATTTTGCATTAACTATTTGAGAGATACATTTCTTTCGACGAATGTATTCCAAATCAAGTCAGCACATGAGGGAGTGTTACTAGGTATATTTAAGGTGTGTTTTTTCTTCTCTTGACTAAAAGTATCTCTGGCAATAAAGGTGCTGTACTCTGAGGTACTTTGTTGTGCTGCTTTTTATTTGGTTTGTTCAGTCTACCCAGAAGAAAATATAAGATCTTAAAAGTACAAATAATCAATCTTGGCCTTTAGAGAAATGACGTACTCTGTTGCTTCATTGTGCTGTTGTCACATATAGATAGTTTTTGGTGACTTGCATATTCCCAATATGTTGGATAAAATGTTTGCTAATGTCAGTATTCACTTGCAAAAGAATCCAGCCCTTTCCTTTTTGAAAAGAGAACTGCAACTTAGACTTACTGAATTTTAGAATCTGTAGGTGAAAAATTAAATACTTGGTTTTCTTTATTAAGATTCAACTTCTGGATTTATAAATTGGCACGACTGAAGCTCTGGTAGTTTAGAATTTGCTTGAAAGTCTTGAATCTGGAAGAATTTATTTTCCTTATTTTCTGGATATAGTTTTGGGTATTTGGTGAGTCAGCCTTTGGCTGATTTATCCTGATTGGGTGCTAATAAATGAGATAGACAACTGGGCAGAAAACTGTTGTTTTACAATTTCACTAAGAGGCAGTTAAATGAAATATTAACAGCTTGTTGATTAAATGGGTTTTGAAACTGTAAGTTGTGATAAAAGTGGCATCAGACCAGTTTTGGTCTGAGTACTGAAGCTCTAAGTGTGAAGCATGGAATAAGTCTCCTTTCTTACAATTATACTGTGAGTGTGATTAGGTGGTAAAATATCTGGACAAAAATCTTCTTTTGCCTTCCTTTACGCCTCAGAGAGGTAATACTAAGGCAAGTGGTACAAATGATTGCTTGCCAACTACATTGGCATTTTTTATGATATGCTTTAAAGTCTGGCTTGGGGCTGACAAGGGGCTTGGGGCTGTCATCTATGTAACTTCTTTTTTTGAAAGATAATACAATTTTTAGTCTGATGGCAAGGCATAGGCAACTGTTATTGTGAGTTGGAAACTGTAAAGAACTTTCACTTATTTGCTAAATAAAAATACAGTAGTTTTTTTGTTTGCTAAAGGGTGTTTGAAAGAGCAGTTAAATATCTCTTAGTAGGATCCCCTAGTAGTGAATTTCTGCTTCATTTTTACACTTTGATTGTGGTGGCTGCTTTTCTACCAGTAACAGCTGTGATTTGAAGGGCTGAACAACTTACCTTTTGGAGGACCAAAGTCAAACAGTCTAGTTACATTCTTCCTAGGAGTTACATCAAATTGCACAGCTAAACTTGTAAAGTTGGGGTTGCAAGAACTGAGTGTGTTTTATTGTTCCACGTCCCTTTAAGCAGACCACATGTGTGAAGGTTTTTTCCTTCCCTTCCTACTGAATGGAATAAGGTAACAGTGCATAATCATTTGTTAAACATGGAGCATTTTTTCCTGCATTGCATATGTTTTGTGATTGATTTTGCATTTTGAAACTTTTTTTTTTAATTCAGATGGCTTCTACTTATGTAAACTTAACATTTGAACTAGTGATAATCCTGCTTTTCTTCTTCATTTTAGTGCAAAAGATGATATTGATATTGATGCCCTTGCTGCTGAGATAGAAGGTGCAGGAGCTGCAAAGGATCAAGAGCCTCAGAAATCCAAAGGCAAAAAGAAAAAAGAGAAGAAGAAACAAGATTTTGAGTAAGTTTGGGGTTTTTTCCACCTGCCTGATCTTATTCCATTATCCAAAAACTCAGTTATTTAAGTGCCCTAACTTCTTTCTTATTTTAGTGAAGATGATATCCTGAAGGAGCTGGAGGAACTGTCAATAGAGGCGCAAGGAGGGAAAGTTGACAGGGAACAACCTTCTACAGGAAAGGTGAACACTGAGAGGGAGGTGGGCTTTTTAACAGGAAATAGTTAAAATATGAGACACTTCTGTCCAGTGAACTTCTAGTGTTGCAGTGTAGTTGGAGATCCTATGTGAAATGTGCAGCTAGCGTGTTCTTTTAATTATATTTGATCATATTTTCAGAATAAAAAGTCAATCACGAGAAAAGGCATGTCTTCATGCTGATAATTATTCAAAGCCAATCAGAATAAATCTTAATTGTGGGCTGAAGTATGGTACACTCAGCAGGAATAGTTATTGCTTTCAAACTTTGTGTTCAGTAAGAGAGGTTTTTCTTGATGTATCTCAATGCCTAGCTCATGACAGCAGGTAATATTTCATGGCTGATTATTGAATTGTTTAATTACCAGGTTGAAAATGACAATGAAGAAAGTTTATCAAAACAAGATAAAAAAAGAAAAGGAAAGAGTAAAAAAGCCAATCTGGAAAATGACTATGACAGTGAGGAAGTGGAAGATAAAGATAAAAAATCTAAAAAAACTCAGAAAGCAAAACAAGACATGCTTTCTGGCAGTGATGATGATAATCATGAGACACAGCTTAAGAAAAGCAAAGGGAAAACTCAGAAGTCAAATAAAAAACACGATTTTTCAGAAGAAGATGAAACTAACATTAAGAAAAGCAAAGAGCGTGGGGGAGGAGTGTCTACAGGCGAGAGTGGTGATGAATCAGATGAGGTTTCCCAGTCTAGAAAAGGACAAAAGAAAAACCAAAAGCCAAAGTCTGCTCCTGCTGCAGAGAGTGGGGAGGATGAAGAAGAACCTTCATTCAAAGTAAAAACAGTGGCTCAGAAGAAGGCAGAAAAAAAAGAACGTGAAAGAAAAAAACGTGAAGAAGAAAAAGCCAAATTGAGGAAGCAGAAAGAGAAGGAAGAACTAGAAGGTGGTAAAGAACCAGCAAAGCCAAAGGAATCTCTAAAAAAAGCTGAAGAGAAGGCTTCTCCTGAAGTTACAGCAATCCCTGGCCCTGGGGAGAAAGGAGAGACTGCTGCAGGAACAGAAGGTTTGTAACATGCTTTCTAAAACTGTAATTTAAATACTGTAGTTTTTATAAGGCCAGAGAGGTGCCAGGCAATGAGGATAGTTTGTTGGTTTATTTTGAATTGTGAATACTAGAAATTTGGTAGCCTTGTCTGCCTTTCTGTGTTGGCTCACAGGTGAGTGTGTTTTCTGGCATGTAGTTTGTTCATGAGAAAACATGCCAAATGGTGAATTCTCATAACAGTATATTATTACAGTTCTGTATTGCAAGAGTACTTTTTCACTTCCTTGTTATTCTGATACTTTAAGACTCCAGGCCATGACTTAAGAGAGTTTTATTGTTTTCATTATGAAATGTTTATGTAGAAGCCAGTGAAAATATTCGTCATTTTATGTTATTTATCATATTTGAAACATAAATTGTACTTAGAGTATCTTTGAAATGTATGGGGTGTTTGAAAGTATGCCTCTTCTTTTTGTAGCTGATGACAATGAGGGGGACAAAAAGAAAAAAGACAAGAAAAAAAAGAAAGGTGAGAAAGAAGAAAAAGAGAAAGAGAAGAAGAAGGGTCCCAGTAAAGCCACAGTTAAAGCCATGCAAGAGGCCTTGGCTAAAATGAAAGAGGAGGAGGAAAGGGCAAAAAAAGAAGAGGAAGAACGCATAAGACGACTGGAGGAACTTGAAGCAAAACGCAAGGAGGAGGTACCGTATATCTCACTCCAAGGATAAAATAAGGGAGAGAGTAACTTTAATCTGTCTGCTTGCTGGTGCAGTTGGTGAATTAATCCTTAATATGTTTCTTGTAAACAGAATATACTTGGGCAGCTTTTGTGTAAAGCATGCTTTAGAGTTTCTGCATGTTTATTTATCTTTTTCTAGGAACGATTAGAGCAAGAGAGGAAAGAAAGAAAGAAACAGAAGGAAAAAGAGAGAAAGGAACGTTTGAAGAAGGAGGGAAAGCTTTTAACAAAAACTCAGCGAGAAGCCAGAGCCAGAGCAGAGGCTACTCTTAAACTACTCCAAGCTCAGGGTAAGCAGTAGTGTTTAATAATTAAAACCAAACCAAACCAAAAAACCCAACCAAACTTTATATCCGTTATTGCTCTGTGTTTATTTTTTTTTTCCTATCTGGAGCTAGGAGGGCAAGTACTGAGTGATTCCATGTAAAACTGCTCTAAAGGCCAGGAAAAGCACATGGGCTATGCTGAAGGTCTTGTAAGACCAGTGATCTGGATCTTGTTGAATTAATTTGCATGCTCAGTTAGGCAAGTGCACTGTTTTGCTTCAAAAACAATGGGGGAAGTCCATGGCAAAGATGTGTTTTTCTGTAGGATTTGCCAGGAGTATGTAAGAGCTTTCCTGGTTTTCTGTGAAATATAATGTCTCCATTGGAATGAAGTAAAACTGTCCAATATGTTGTAAGTAAAATGTCCTAAATTGTTCTTGGTAACTGGTTTGTGACTAAAAAAAGAAAGTAATTTGTGAGTGCTGAATGTATTTGTAGAGTATAGTATCTGACATTTTACTGGTAGGTGGATATATAAATGTAAGAATCTTTGTAGCTAGTAAAATGTTTGGAGCTCTTAAACATATGCAAAGGCTATTTCTCCTTGGCTGTTGATGTAGCTATTAGAATCTTTCTATTTATGTGCCTGTACAACTGGATTTTTATCAAATGTGCAACATAAATCACTCAGTACCTGGAAAAAAAAAAATTGAGTGTGCAGCAGTAATTCAGTTTTTAATTCGTCTTTGCACCAAACTTCTGGTTTTGATGGAATCCCTTCATATATTACAGCACCCACTTCCTGGTGAGGCAGAGATGAAGCTGGTGAATTGAACCTGGCATTATTTTAACACCTGAAACCATCAGTATTGTAAACTTAAAAAACCTTAAAACAACAACAAACCAAAACCCAAAAACCCAAACAAACAAAACAAATCAAACCCACAAACCTCCCCGCATAGAGCAAAACGGAAAATGTTATGTGCTGAACAACCTTAAGCATTTAAGAAGAGTTCTGCCTGTGAACTACTCCAAATTGTCTGGAACTAGGACCATTGGCAGACAGGTTTTAATTGAGTTTTTGCATAGCAGGCCTTAAATTTTAAATCCTGACGTATGTGTTCATGACAGTTTATGCAGATTTGTGATAACTTCAAACCTGCAGTCACAGAATCTGATTGGATTTGTTTATTTTTTGTTTCATTGTCATCCCTTTACTCCAGTTATCTGACTTCTTTTTGAGAGCAGTCAGGAGTATCTGAAGAACTATACTTCACTCAAGTTTTCTAGCTTTTGAGTTCAGACTTTTAAAAAAGATAAAATACACATTAAACCTACTTTCTACTCTTTCTTCCTCCATCTTCCTATTTTGGAAAACATGTTCTCATTTAAACCAAAATTTATGTTTATTAATTACCTGGATTTTCTTTTTAACAACTTTTTTGTTTGTTTTGCAGGTGTTGAGGTGCCATCCAAAGACTCTGTGCCAAAGAAGAGGCCAATATATGAAGACAAAAAGAGAAAGAAGCAGCAGCAGCCAGAAAATAAAGAAGGTGTAGTTTGCATATAGGGATACCTAATTGATCAGTCACATTTCTGGAAGTATTTCTAAAATAAATCAACTGATCTTAAGCTAATTGCATTTTGGGGTTTAGATTTTCTAAGTGTTGAAGATGTACAGGGTGTAAAGGCCTTTTACAAATGTCATGTTAAATGCTTTGTGTGCATTTGTATGTCAAATACAAATTAGTTTCAATAATAATGACTTACAATTAAGTCTGAGTTTGTCCCAGGATGAAAGACATTGATCCTAATTTTAGTAGTTATAGATTGGAGACAGTTTGTTCATTTGTTTTCTTGTATATAAAACCAGTTTTCAGCTCCTGGGTGCAAGTTGTTTAGAGCAGTTTGAAGAGCTTACATTTTTGAAACCTTAGAATTCATTGCACTGGTTAGATGTAGGTTGAACGTGTCACTTCTTTACTTTTGTGATTTGATACTTTCCTCCTGGGGGATTACTGTGACTCTTCTCAAAACTAACCCTTAGTTTTCAGATGTATTTCTTACTTAGCTTTTTTTCCCTTCTTTTTTTTTTTTTTTAATTGCACATTAGTTATGTGCCTGCTTATCATTTATGGAGTTTCTGTAAAGAATTAAAAATGGTGCTTATCTGAATGGTATCAGTAATTTTTTTATTTTCTTTTTACTTAGTTTTCATTTTTAATGGAATAGTAGGGGAAGTGTGGGTAGTTCACTAGTATTACTTCAGTTTCTCTTGTCTTTTAAAGAAAGTGAGGAGTTTCTAATGTTAATAACTGGCCTATCTTATAAACCTATTCAACGGCTTAGAAAGCCAAATGTTTTCCAAGTAAGCTGGAGTGGAGCTGTGTGTGTAAGTCTGTCAATTTTCACTTTGAAAGTATGTAGCAACCAACTTCCTGTCTTGAAATTTCAGAAAGTGTGGAGGTAACTTCCCCAGCTGAAGATGCTGTAGAACTGGAAACACCAGTGAAAGAAGAGGCTCCTCTTCCTGTAGATCCAGGTTGGTGGTAATGCTAATAAGTTTCAAACACTTAAGCTTGTGTGTCAGTGCTGCATGATAGCATACCTTGCTGGATGGGGCTGAATGGCCACCCTTTCTTGAGGTAGTTGCCTTTTTTTTCCTTTCTTAAGGGAGGAACTGATGAAGTTTTATGGAGTAAAAGGCATGAAGCTTCAAAATGAGTGTGTAAAGGTTCCTTATTCTGGGTGAACTCCAGTGTTCAATTGGCTTGGTCAGTTATCTCAAATGAGCACATTCAGTGCCTTATTTGCTCCCTCGACTTTTCACTTGCTTTTACAAGTCTGTTTTGTCAACAGTTAGGTGGCGGTAGGGAGGAAATATGCTGCTTCTAGAATTGATAGTGCAATATCCACAATGATTGTATTATTTATGCCAGATGTTTTGCTTTCACAAGAGCTGAATGAAGAGGATATGTGTTAGCTTGTGAAACTGAGTTATCAGCAAGTTTGCTGATCAGATTGTTGCCCTCATCTTCACCTGCACACAGTACTTGCTTTGTCAAAATCACATTGTACTGGACTTCTTCCTCAGCAAGGAGACTGTTTACATTTTTATCCTTATTCTGAAGTCAGACAAATACTGACAAAATGTGCAGCTTTTGAAAACAAAGCTGCACATGTCCTGTGATTCTAGCTTGACTTGTCTCATGATGGCCATTCCATTGCCTTAAGAGAAGGGCTCACTGGCAGAACATTAGTTCCTAGCTAATATTCTAGCAGTGTGGAACTTAAGTCTTCATTTCAGAGAGCTGAAATTTATGACACATGTGCTGCAGCAAATAGATATTGTGTAATGTCTCTTTTGGAGAGGGTTGTACGTTTGCATTTTTCCATTTGTCTCTTACTAAGAGCTGCAATCTTTTCATAATCTTATGGAATTCCTGCTGAATGAATATGTCTAATGCTTCTGGAATCCATGGTATAATTATGTTAAGGCACCTGATGTCCTTTTTGTAGACAATTTGTATATTCTCACTAGTTAAAATTCTACTGTAACTTGTATTCTTGTCTCTCTGCCACTTTGTTACGCATGGTGACTGTTAATTGGGCAACTCCTTGCAAGGATTGTGATTGTGGTACAGGTTTGTGTGGCAGGCATTATGCAGGCACTGGCATGATAATGCAGATAGGAGCTAGATGGGTAGGTTTTCTGTCTTCCACAAAAGTTTGTCTAGGCAAATATGCTAGCAGTACATGATTTTTGTGGAGAGAATTGGAGATTATTTTTTAAGTATGCAGCATCTTCTTTTTATGGAATGTGGAGATAATTCAGTAGAATTATGGTAACAGCAAACTTGTAAGTTGCAGTTGTCAGTATGTCAAAAGAAGGGGCATCTAAAAATGTTATATGTTGCTGGACTGACTTTTTTTAACTTCAGTGTTGGGTTTCTTAGTTTCAGAAGAAAAGGAGGAAGAAGACGAAACAGAAGATGCAGGTCTGGATGACTGGGAAGCTATGGTTAGTGATGAAGATGGAGAGAAAGGTGGGTATGTAAATACCAAATGTAGGTTTTTTTTCTGGTTAAGAGGCTTTGGGCTAAGTTTTCTGTTTCTATAGAAAACAATATTTTACATAGATTTTTCCTCTGCTCTGTTAGATAAATTGTGAGGTAAGTATTGATGATAAATACATGTAAGAACCTCTTCTCAAAAGCTGAGCTTTCAGAAGCCACACAAATACTGCTTAAGACAACCCTTTGGAAATACACTTATGTGCAGTTACCATCTAAAATAAATGGGCTGTAATTTTTTTGTCCTCTTTTATGGGAGTAAAAATCCTCTTCTCTAGTAGAGTGTGAGTTTAGGGAAGCCTTTTACCTGGTCTTGTATTTCTCTAATAATTATTTCAGAGCTGTGGTATTTTTATTACATGAATCTGGCAGCATCTAGGAGAGTACCCCTGCGAGAAGTTTTCAAAGTGGGGGAATAAAATGATGTGAAGGTTAAGTGTGCATGTAAGTTTTCCTCTACAAGGAGAGGCTGAAGGAAGTGGGATTGTTCAGCCCGTAATAGCTAAGGCTTTGAGGTGACCTAATTGCAGCCTTCCAGTACCTAAAGAGAGCTTACCAGGAAAGATGGAGAGAAACTATTTACAAGAGCATGTAGTGACAGGACAAGGGGAAATGGATTCAAACTGAGAGTAGGTTTAGTTGAGATATTAGGAAGAACTTCTTTACTGTGAGGGTGGTGAGACACTGGAACAGGTTGCCCAGAGAAGCTCTAGATCCCCATCCCTGGAAGTGTTCAAGGCCAGGTTGGATGGGGCTTTGAGCAACCTGATCTAGTGGAAGGTGTTCCTGCCCTTGGCAGGGGGGTTGTAACTAGATGGTCTTTGAAGTCCCATTCAGCCCAAACCATTCTGTGGTTCTATGGTATGCTTCTTTGAGAGGCAGGTTTGGAAGAAAGGAAAGAATTGCCAGAACATCTGTATTCCTGTGCATGTATGCCAAAGGCCATATTCTGTCTGTACTCTACAGCAATGTTTATGGGGAACTTTGGGCTGTGCTACAGTGCAGGGATAACTTAGATATTTTCTTCCAGCGGTGGAGAAATGTGTATTTCTGTGAGCTGTCCTGAACAGGAGTTGGTTGCTGGACTTGATGCTTCCATAAGGTCTTCATTGTTTCTTATGCTTAAAGACTGTTTATTCATCAAGTACTTCTTACTTGCCTAAACTTCTGACACTTGTGCTTTCAAGTGTAATACTTGACATACAGACACATACAGCAGAATGGATTTCATTCCAGCACAGGTGTGTTCCTCTGGTGCTTTTGAGTTCTAAGGACTGCTCTCCTTCCTTGAGTGTTTGTTTTAGTCTGGCACCACTGTCATGGAGAGGACATAGCACTTCTTACTGCTTGGATTTGAAGCTCTGCCAATGGGATCCAGAAGAAGAGCCTACCTGGGAATTAAATTTAGTGTATTACTAAGCTGATGGACTATGAGTGTAGCAAGGAAACACAATTAATCTATAAGAGCAGTGAGCCTGCCAGCAGTGTTGTAAGGAGGAGAATCCATGGTTTTAAAGTGATTATCAGCTTGCCTCTTCTGATTTTACAGTGATTATAAGTGGGAAGCTTTCAATGAAAGAAAATGACTTTTTGATAATTCTTTTTGTTTATTGAAGAATTCCTATGAAAAATATTAATCTTCTCTGAACCATCTAAGACAACCTGAAGATGAGATATTTTTTTTTTTTAATGGGCATAAGAGAGACATTTTTTCTGATTATTATGTCTGCTTAAATGTGCCTTCCTGATCAGTAGTGTACGGAATCCATATAGTAATGATTTGGAGTATTTTGGCTTTATTAAAAAGTTGTTGGTGCATTATTCCTTTATGAAAGGCACATGACTTTAAAAAATGACTGAATGTTTGCAAATAATGTTAAACGTAAGTGTGCTGATAATATTGTTCTTCACTCCACCCCAAACTTGCTTTGCTTCTGGATTTGAAACACAAGCTAGCAACTCTGAACATGAAACACTTTTGGTTTTGTTTTTTTTTTTTTACATTGAAGTTCAAAAATTATCTTGACAAGAACTTATTGTAGAACCTACTGTCAGTCCTCATTCTTCTCTAGTAGTCTGTTTTGCTTTTTGGTGCCATCTCCCCTAGAAGTGTGAACTTACTAGAGAATTTTTATTTTACTTTTTTTTTTTTAACAGAGAGCAAACCTGTCCATATTGAAGTCAAAGAACAAAATGAAGTGGATGAGGAAGAGGAGGAGGAAGATGAAGAGGAGGAAGAGGAAGAAGAGAGTGAAGAATCTGAAGACAGTGAAGGCAGTGAAGATGAGGATGAAAAGACTTCAGATGAGAGAGAGCCAGACTCCCAAGCTATTGGAAAACAATCTATGGAAAAAAAGCCTAGCAAGGAAATTAGCTCTGATTCTGAGTATGACTCTGATGATGACCGCACTAAGGAGGAGCGTGCTTATGACAAAGCTAAACGGAGAATTGAGGTATTAAGATACACTTGGATTCTTGGCTGTATAACAAACAGATGAATTTTCAGTTAGTTTTGTCAAATTTGTCAAAATGGTGATTGTGTCAGGGGTACTATTTAAGCAGGTTCAGAAATTGTATTAATTAAGAAAAAAAACTTGGTTTTGTCTGAAGATAAAGTATTTGCTTTTAGGTAACTTGACCACAAAGATGGCAACTTCAGTGTTGTTCCTCTCCACTTCTATATCCCTTCTGGATAAAGAGGCATTTATTCTTTACAGATAGATATTTTCAAGTTTTAAAAGATGTGTCTAAACTGTTCAGCACTTTCATGGCTGCTGATGTTCTTGGTTTCCTCACCCAAGGTGCTTGTTCAGAATGCACCATCAGCAAAGCTACTGTTAGTGGATATAACAACTTAGCTTACTAGACTGTAACAAGAACCAACCAAACAAAAATGTAACTGTTAGTCAAAAATTTTTGATTTACCAAAAGAGGGATGACAGACCTTAAATTGCCTTGAAAATATAAGTCCCACAGTTAACTCTGTGTTTGTATGTATGTAATCAAGTCAAGAGGTGAGCTGTGGTTTTTTGGTTTATACTCACCAATTTTTATGTGTCTTTTTTGTAGAAGCGACGAGCTGAAAATAGCAAAAATATGAACACTGAAAAGCTCAGAGCACCAGTTATCTGTGTCCTGGGGCATGTAGACACAGGCAAGACCAAAATTTTAGATAAGGTAAGGTGTGGAGTGTGAAAGCACTGCCTGTGCCTCTTGTTTATGCATTTATTTTTTTGGTTGAAGACAGAAAGAATTAGAATCAGACATAACTTCAGTCTCTTCTATGTAAGTATTTCTGGTCTTTTGTTTCTTTAGCTCCGGCACACTCACGTGCAGGACGGTGAAGCTGGCGGTATCACTCAGCAGATTGGTGCAACTAATGTTCCTCTTGAAGCTATTAATGAACAAACTAAGATGGTGAAAAATGTAAGTTACAGCACTTCAACAACAGCATCTTAAAAAATATGAAATGTAGACTAATATAAGCCTTGTGAGATTTCCTGACATGGACAGATGTACTTTCACCCCTCTCTAATTTTGGGGTCAATTATTTTTTAATTCCTATCATTCCCCCAGCAAAAGGGGAGGCTGTCTCATTTTTCATACATTTGATTTCAGTTAATGCATTGCTGTTTCTTCAGAAAAATATGCAAAGACTTTTTACCCTGTTCTGGACAGTGCACATATGTACACAGACTGCTTACTTGTTAGTATTTTGATTGTAAATTGACACTCTTGAAACCTCTTGAGCATATTTTCTGTTAAAAACTTACCCTTTGCTGTGTGTGCTGAAATTTGCCAATTTCTGGGTGATGAATTTTATCATGTTACAGAAATAGTAACTGTTCTGTATCATTTGTTTCGGATACTATATCCTATTTTGCTTGCAGAGGCAGCTGGCTGAAAAGTTGTGGTGTACTAATGGCTTTTTCCAAGATTTTACTTAACTTAGTAAACATGTAAACTAAGGGGAGAGGACAAAATCATCAAGACAAGGATGGTACATCTCAGTACACTGAAATGTTTTTTCTTCTGTAGGCTGCCTTGTCTTACAGATTTTAGCTTAGCTTGTGGCCAGTTGATACCTGGAGGAATGTGCTGCGTCATTTTTTTTGATGTTGAAATGACTGTTGACTGTGGTTTATAGAGGGTGCTGGCCTTAAAATATGTATCTGCATTTTTGAAGTGCAGACTGTCAGTAATGTTGTCAGCTCTTACTTTGTTCTTTTTTCTTCTTGTGTAATCTCTACAAGATGGCTAATATTTTGTAATGTTAGTTTGACAGAGAGAACATAAAAATTCCAGGCATGCTGATAATTGACACTCCAGGACATGAGTCTTTCAGGTAATGTTTTCTCACAATGTTGTTCTTCTCAGAACTGCTGGCAAAAGCATCTGGAGATATTTTTAGCAAAGTGTGGTCTTTGCTTAATTCATTGTTTTAGTTCTCACTTGAAAAAAAGTCCAACAAAACCAACTTAAAGTAGAGGAATTAAGTGGATTTGCTTCATTTGCAGGTGCTTTTTATATCTGGTTAATTGCTGGCCTTTTATGGCTGATTAATTTTCTGTCTTCGTGCCAATTGAGCCATGAATATCTGAAAAAGCATGTAAATAAATAGTTAGTGTAAGAGGAAAGATGGAAGCAGGAAGCTAGCTGGAGGAAAAAAGGTGAGGATTTCAGGTGACCTAAGTACTCTGCTATGAAAAATTAAAACTTTTGTCCTGGTCTCTCATTCATAGTGTCCCAGTTAAGGTAACCGAGTGTGTAAGAATGGAAGTTACTAATTACACAAGTCATCTGAGTCTTAGCAGAGATCAAATGCATTCTAGGAACACCAGTGGCATACAGTCAAGCCACTAAATCAGCTTTTAAGGGTAAAAAATGACATTCATAACTGAACTCACTGAGGGGAGATCTTGGGTGAAATCTTGAAACAGAAGGATTAAGACTTTGATGTGACATTTTTCAATAAAAACCTTTGTAAGCATTGAAGTGCTGTGTTGTGGGGCACTCGGTAATGTTCAGATCAGTACCTTGGCATGGTACCTCTTACAGCTCTCCATCTTCTAGCCAGGTTTTGTTTGGCAAAAAAGATGTGATTGTCTCTTTACATTGTATCATATAAAATCGTGATAGTGTTTATGCAGTATATAAAAAAGTCTTGTTCAGATTTTACACTCTTGCATTTGACTATAACTGTCTCAATTGTTGCTCAGAAAATGATCAGAACACATCTTACATTGTAAAAATATACAATAATATGAAAACTTTCAGGAGAATAATAGTTTCTTAGTTTTACTTACACCTTATTTAGTGTATTTTGTTAAATGAAAATTACAAAGTGTCATTTAAAAGGTTTACAATTTTGAAGGGAAATAACTGATGAGCTTTAGCTTTTTGTTTGTCAGCGTAAGTTTGACATTGTACTTGGTGTTTTTATAAAGGTCTGCTAAATGACTGATATTTTTTTTTTTTTTCTGTCTTTTAATATCACAGCAATCTAAGAAATAGAGGAAGCTCACTTTGTGATATTGCTATACTTGTAGTTGACATCATGCATGGTTTGGAACCACAGACAATTGAATCAATAAATCTGTTGAAATCAAAGAAATGCCCCTTTATAGTAGCTCTCAACAAGGTAGGATAGATTTTTATCCTAATAGTGTATTTCTCCACTCTAATAGTGCATTTAGCATTTGACCATTGTCTGTTTTCTTCCTTGAACTGGAATTGTTTTGTGTCAAATCTGAAGGGCTGGTTATTGAGTCCTGTGTGTTGCATTTTTTTGTGTCCTTGATGCCACAATGGCTCTACAGGAGCTCTGCAGAACAATCAGTTCTTCTTGGAGTCCTGACTGGTAAATTTTGTTGCCTTATGTGACTTCTGCATATGATTCACACTTCTGGAAGTTGTACTCCAATTGTGGGGTTTTTTTTTGTTGTGCCTAGTTATATAGATTTGTGTGCATTTTCTGACAGAATTCCAACACCATTCACATTGATGAGTCATGCTTTTTTTAGCCACTGATACTGGTCAGTTTGACTTGAAGACAAGCTGACTTTAGGCCATGGAGCAGTAATGTTTATCACTGGTGGGAAGTGTTTTGGGCTTTGCAATATTAGATGGAAAATTAGCCAGTTATTTTCAGCCCTGTTTTTAGAAATCCTGTGCATGAGAAATTATGCTGCCTGTTTGTGATAACTTGATGAATTATATATATATATATATGAAAATTAGTCATGTCCAATGAGTTTGGAAGCCATCTGACATGCTGACTGAGAGTTGTCAGAAGGCTATTTGTGTGCAGTGTAAAAATTGCAATATACTTGAAAAAATGAAAGGAGCATTAAGACTCAGGGTGGTTGGAACTGAGGAGGCCATTACCTCATTGCTAAAACCAGCTACTTTTTGAAAGAATGCAGACAACCTCTTGGATGGAGAGGTGTCCAGGCCTTATGGCAGAGTGGTAGAGAGTTCTCTCTCAGTCAGACCTGAAGACCTGACTATCATTCATTGCCATCAAAGGCCTACAGTGAGCCTGTAATCAAATAGCTAAGAGCTCTTGCATTTTAAGTTATAGTTGTATTATTTGACCAGGTTATAATCCATTTTCTTAAGATGTAGTTTATATTTGTACAGCAAATAGATTTTTGGGCTAAGTCCTACTCTGGCAGCTATCTTGGGGAAGTGTTTCTGAAATACAGTTGTGTCTTTTAGACAACCCCACTCTGGTCCCTTCTCTGTAGCAACATGGGAAAGGGTCCATATTTAACAGTAAATTTTAAAAGTTCTTTGTAAAACTAGTGTAGTCTCTTTTCAGGAAAAACCACAAACACCTCCGTGGTTTTGGTTTTCTTTTCTGTGTATGTGAATCTATAAACAGGTCTCTTCTGAATGTTTTATTTTAACCTTGATGTAATTTATGCATATAAACTTTTTCCATATGGAAAAGATTACTATAGCTTGAATTTTTAAAATCTGCAGTAATATTGCTATCCTGTAATACTGCCTGGCATAAACAGAGCTAAATATAGCAGCTAAAGCAAATAAAACTGCTTTAATTTGATTACTGGAGCAGATAGATGGCTGGCTAAGTTGGTTGATAAAGTATTTCTCACTGATGTGTGGCATAAGCATAAAGACATCCTTTAGTAAGCTGCATAAGATGACATACTGCTGTATTTTCAAGATTGATAGGTTATATGACTGGAAAAAAAGTCCAGATACAGATGTAGCTGTCACCTTAAAGAAGCAGAAAAAAAATACGAAAGATGAATTTGAAGAACGTGCAAAAGCTATCATAGTGGAATTTGCAAAACAGGTAGGTTGGAATATTCAACATTCTTTGCTTAAAAGCGACAGTAAAGGGGGGTCGGTGAGTGGTGTGGTTTGTTTTGGGTTAGTGGGTGGTTTTTGTTTTGCTTTGTTTTTTCCCCTTTCCTCAAAACAACTTGGAATATCAAGAAAACTGTTGCATCTCTTCTGACACATTGGTGTTAACCTCTCATAAACCAGAACTTCACTGTTTTTACATTTTGCATAATTTTAACTTCTCCATCCTTACTGCTGGTTTGGAGAAAAATAGCTAATTGCTGTGCGTGGTCACTGGAGTCATGAATAGCAGATAAAGTTTTCTTTCTGTTTGGGAATAGCCTGAGAGAATCCCATCTGTCTCTTTCTCTTGGATGCTGGCAGGGTATGAATCACATCAGTTCTGGGAACTTCCTCTGTTGGTGACATAACAGTGCTGTCTAGAAGCTAGATGGGGTAATTAGCTTTGTAGAATTATCTCACACTGCTTCCAAGTGTGGATTGAGGCTTTGTGTTCCATAGCATACTGTCAGTAGCAGTGTTGGCTTTTTAAATTGGGATTTTAAAAATGCAGTGGTATTTGGCTGGGGTTGAATGTTACCATCAATACTGATGTGTATATGTGCTTTTCCCTATATAACTGTCAATCCTGATTCCAGGGCTTGAACGCTGCCTTGTTTTATGAGAATAAGGATCCCCGCACTTTTGTTTCTCTGGTACCTACCTCTGCTCACACAGGGGATGGCATGGGAAGTCTGATAGCTCTTCTCGTTGAGCTCACACAAACCATGCTGACCAAGAGACTGGCTGAGTGTCAGGAGCTGAGAGCTCAAGTCATGGAGGTAACAGCAACTCTTTCTTGAAATTCATACAGAAATTTATCCCTTCCCTGCACCCTTCCTTCTGATAAAAAATGTGTGTTTGAAGTGCTTAAATAGGAAGCAACTTTTTTTCCCCTTTCATTCAGGTTAAAGCACTGCCAGGCATGGGCACTACCATAGATGTTATTCTGATTAATGGACGTCTGAGAGAAGGAGACACCATTATTGTTCCTGGGGTAGAAGGTCCTATCGTAACTCAGATTAGAGGTCTGCTGCTGCCTCCTCCTATGAAGGAGCTACGAGTTAAGGTATGGCAGCTGGTTACTGTACTGACATTTAGAACCAGGAAAAAAATAAATCAAGCTTTATAAAAAGAGAAGGTAGTAGAATGTGGTTATATAAATGGTGTCTAAAGGGGGCTTCCAGGGGAATGCAGGGGACATCTGGAGTGTTTTGTGAAAATGTCCTTTTGTTCCTGTTGGGGGGTGCGTGTTGTCACATCAGTGGCAAAGGGAATGATCAAGGAATTACCTTGCAGTGAGGATTAGGGTGTGTATGCTTTAATAAGGGATTCAAGTATGTGGCTACATGTGAGAGGGAGATACCCATCTTCAATGGACACTGGAGTGTACTGGTATAGCAACTTCTGAGTTAAAGTTATAATATTAGTAGAAGTGGTTTTTTTAGTAACAAAAATCATACACACTTATATTTGAGAGAAGTGAACACATGAGTTTCTAGAGCTGGTTGGTGAGTGGCAGTGAGCTGCAGATTCTGATTCTGCAGAATCTGCAGCTTCTTGGTGTTTTCAAGAGTTGTAGGTTTTGGTGCCCTAGTCTTACTAGCCTGAGGAGGGGCCCTGAATTTGAGATCCTTCCTGCATGGCTTTCCATGAAATGAGGAGGAGACACAGAACCAAAGGCTGTAAATAAATTAATACATATATTAAGATTAATGCATGCAATTCAAAGGTGATGAAAAAACCCACTTTGATGTTTCCTGTTTAAAAGGGAATGAGTAAATGTGTGCACAGACTTCTCTTTAAGGCAAAGAAAACCATACAGATAACTTAGGTGAATGTAATAGAATAGGCCTTTCAGGTTTGGGAACCTTGAGCTGGGGAAGTAAACCTAGGGTAGCTGTTAGGCTTTTTTGAGGCAGGCCGGGAGGATGCATTTTGATTCAGCTTGTTCACGTGGAATTGTCATCCTGAAATAAGACCCAAATTTTTGGGGTGGAGGGCTAAAGGATAGAGGTTTGCAGGAACAAAGTTCTTATTGAGGAAGGAAGCTGCCTTGCAGTTTTAAGAAAAGGATGGGACATCTAAATAAAAGAAATTAAGAAACAAACCAGAAAATCCCTCCAACATCAATTTAAAGAAAACTTCAGAAATAACTGGTTTTGTTATGTCTTAGAGGCATGCCCTGAGTGTGAGATCTTCAAGGTTCCCTTGGATGGGGAGAGAACCTGGGAAATTGAGCATGGAATTATGCACATGAGAAGGCGGGATGGCCTCCAGTGGGAGAGTGAGACAGCCCTTCCTGCAGAGAGGCTTGGGCTGTGTGTCAGCTAAGCTTCAGTGTTTTTGTTAAGCTGTTGGCATCTTCCCATCACTTCCCTGTGGGACTGAATTTGTGGGGTTTTATTAGTGAGTAGCTGCCTATTGTTGCTTGCTCTGTTCTAGTATATGTCCTTTTTGGCTCCCTCTGCTTTTAGAAGATTTCCCTGTGCCCTTCCCACCTCGGCAGGGGGTATCTGAAGGGAGAGGGGCAGGAGGACTGAAAGGTGCAAATGCAAAGCGGAGACAATCACTGATCAAAGTTGGGAGCTGCTGCACTTCACTGCTTCCCACTGTGTTCTTCAGCTGCTCAGCACTGCATTGTGTTGCTGTGCACCACACAGAACTTTTGCTAGTGTGTATATTCTCTTTTTCAGAACCAGTATGAAAAGCACAAAGAGGTTGTTGCTGCTCAAGGCGTGAAGATTCTTGGGAAAGATTTGGAAAAAACCTTGGCTGGTTTGCCATTGCTTGTAGCTCATAAAGAGGATGAAGTCCCAGTCCTGAAGGTGAGGTGGCTGATGTTGAAGTACAACACACTGAGGGTAACTTGAGCTCTCTGGTGATGAAACTCAAATGTTGAGAGCTCAGTTTGCAAATAACTGGGTTTTTTGCTTGTTTTAAAAACTGTTCCAGTAACATATTTTAGCCTTGTGCCCATGTGAAGCTTTGCTGGTGTCATGTTTTTAGTATCTCGACCATTGGGTTTTTTTCCTGCTATTTCGCTGGGGTCTCTGCTGCTAGAATAAGGGTTGAAAACAAGTATCATGGCATAGTTTGACTCTGTTAATTACTGATTTGGTATTTGTAGTAATTTATGGATATATTCTAATCGAATTATATTAGGTACATACCTACTAGTGGAGTTCTGCAAACTCTCCTAATTGCAAAACTAATTTAGGCCTTTTGCAATAAATTTCTTTTGTGACTTACATGTTAAAAGTGGTAGAGGAAAGGATGTAGCTCTCCTTAAACCCAAAACTGCTCTGTGTTCTCCAAGGGCAGGAAGTTAGTTTAGAAAGGAAACACATGTTGCTAGTTTACTTTTAATCATAGTCTTCCTTTAGTCTTCTGTCTACTTATTTGTGCCTTTGAAGGGCGGTTAAACTTTTGGGATGTCCAAACACAGACCTTGTTGCTGGGTCCATATGAGTATTTACTTAGTGTACTACTGGTAGTAGATACACGGTGGCTAAAAGTCAATGGCAAAACCCATTCATCTGCCAGAGAAAGAGACTTAAGTGTTTGAGGTTAGAAGGCATAGGCTCTGCAAAAATGCATTTTTTTGACTTCAAAAAGCAACAAATTGGCTTTGCTGCTCTTGCATCCTGTTTTGTACCCAAGCCTAAAGAGTGTTCAGGATCCTTTCCAGGTTATGGTTTTAGGTGTCAGCTTTTGTCATTGATCCTTAGGTAGCCACTCAGGTAGCATAGATCCTTAGGTAGCCACTCACAAAGGCATTGCCACTCAGTGTGGGCCATGTGTTTGCTCAGCCTTTCCAGCAGAAACTTGTAGTGCTGGGGAAAGTGATGTGTATGTAGTCTGCAGAGAAACGTTACCAGCTCCGAAGGTGGGCATCTGCTCAGTTTTATATGATCTGCCTGCAGAATCCTCAGGTCTGGTTCAGCTCAGGCTTTCCTAAGGCCAGAAACAGTCAGTGTCTCACAGGCTGTGTAAGATTTACACTGCAGCTTTGTCACTTGGGACCTATCACCATGGCTGTCGCATGTTTTCAGCAGCTTGTGAACAGGAAGATTTTGTACCCTGAGGCATAAATAGCAAGAGAACTAAAACTTGCCTTTTTCTCTCCTGTTTTTTTTTTTTCCAAAGGATGAACTAATACATGAACTGAAGCAAACACTGAATGCAATCAAATTAGAAGAGAAAGGTGTTTATGTCCAGGCTTCTACTTTAGGCTCTTTAGAGGCATTACTTGAATTTCTTAAAACATCAGAAGTGCCAGTAAGTACTGCTGTGCTTTATCTGATACCATTGATTCTGTGTTTAGTCAGTAAATGTTTCCTCTTGACTCAGAAAGATTAGCCACTTGATTTTTGTGTCTTTCTTCAACAGTATTCAGGAATTAATATAGGTCCTGTCCATAAAAAAGATGTTATGAAGGCATCAGTTATGCTGGAGCATGACCCACAGTAAGTACCTTTGCTTCCTGTGTTGATAAATGTGCAGTGGTGCTGCGGGCAGGCCTGGCTGTAGCTCTGGCTTTGTGGCGTGCCTGGTGAACTGTTGGGCTCGCTGTTCCCTGCAGGTACGCCGTCATTCTGGCATTCGATGTGAGGATCGAACGGGACGCACAGGAGATGGCTGATAGCTTAGGAGTTCGGATTTTTAGTGCTGAAATAATTTATCACTTATTCGATGCCTTCACAAAATATAGACAAGATTACAAAAAACAGAAACAAGAGGAATTCAAGTAAGTATGAGCAATTGTGTTCTGGATGCTTCCCAAATAAGTGTCTCTCTTATTTTAGTATAAATGAATCTGTACTAAAATAAGCTGTACTTAACTATTTGTTTCCTTGTTACTTAGCATGTAGTTCTTATGGAAAGGGAGGAGAGGAGGAAGATGGTAGGACAATAAATAGATAGTTTTCAAGAATTCAGTGCTCCAGTCTAATTGTTTAGATCTGGATTAGGTGTGTGGTAGGGTGTGAGCTGTGAGAGCTGTGCAGCAGATGCAAGATTCAGCTAGAACTGTTGTGTAATATGGAGTATTTTTATTAAGGTTTGCTTTCTATGCTTGGCTTCTCTTCCTGGATTGTGACAGATGGGTTAGTCTTGCAGAGTTAAAAATACAAAACTAAAAGGGATTTGGAGTCTATTGTTTCATATTCATGTGATTCTGGTGTAGAGGGCTTAATTCCAACTGCAGTAAGATGAATATGTAATCATTTAAGGATTTATAGGGACCCAAAATTAATTTTTGGAATTATGTGTCACTGGGTGGTCTTCAGTAGAATAAGGGCAGTCAAAAGAAATGAAAATATATTTCATTTCTTATTGATCCCAACTTGAGTTTGTTTAGCTCCGCTTTTAAATGTATTTGTTCACCTGGCAAAAAAGAATCTTGAAATTCTGGAGTTTGGGCAGCAATATTTCTATTCCTGTCTTCTTGTGAGGCTGTAATTACACTGTAAAATTACTACTCCTTTGGTCTTGGTCTAAGTTGAGCGCTGAAGTCTGTCAAATTAAAATCCATGCCAGGCATGCATGATTATTGCTCCCTGTAGTTTTTGAAGAACAGGTGTGGACTAGAATTAGCAAGATTGGAAAAGAGGTTTTTTCCTGCTTGATTTTTCTCCAAGTAACGCTCCTAGAATGAATGCCCAAGAAATGTAGGATAATGTTACATCCACTGTTCCAGTGTATCAAAGTGTCTTTTCTTGTCATCTTCCAGGCATATAGCAGTGTTTCCATGCAAGTTGAAAATACTCCCTCAGTTCATTTTCAACTCTCGTGACCCAATAGTGATGGGTGTCGTGGTGGAGGCCGGCCAGGTGAAGCAGGGGACTCCCATGTGTGTACCTAGCAAAAATGTAAGTAAGGGCCTCTTCCCACTGCATGTTTGATCCAGCTGGTAGTTCCTGGGATGATGCACCATGGAGTGCTTGCATGCTTTTTGTCAGTGCACAGGTTGTTGGTGGGAGATGAGGGTCAGACTTGCAGGTCAAGTCTTTATTCTGATGCTCAAATATCTCACTGCTCTCTGCCAGAAGAGTTGAGCCCTGGAGCAGGACACAGGAAGTGTGGCCAGAGGGTACCTGCCAGTTCTGTGCTGTGGTATTGAGTAACGGGCAAAATTGTTATACCTCGTAGCTAAAAAAGGGGAGAACCAACTCTTCATATTTAAGGGATGAGCAGTTGATATCCCAGATGAGCTGTGGGAGGTTGGTGTCCCTGCCCTTTTCAGGATGGAGCACTTGCTGTGCTGTACGTTTTGCTTGCTTGTGCTGAGGCGGCAGCTCCGCCAGTGCCGCACATCCTGCAGCAAGTCTGTGCCTACAAACAGGAGTTTAGAGAAGGGTATGTGCACAGAGGTTTGGTGGATGTGTTACAGCTGCTTCATTGTATTTCAGTTTGTTGAAATTGGAATAGTTACAAGTATTGAAATAAACCACAAACCAGTGGATGTTGCAAAGAAAGGCCAAGAAGTTTGTGTTAAAATAGAACCTATTCCTGGGGAATCACCTAAAATGTATGGACGACATTTTGAAGCAACAGATATCCTCGTCAGCAAGGTAAGAGCAATAGGCATTTGTGGAGAGGGCTTAGGACAGAGTGGCAGCTTGCTTCAAGTGGAAATGTAGCATGAAGCCTCAAAAACAGGGGAGGAGCCTTCTGTCACAGACTGACATTCACTTCGGAGGGTGTGTGCACCATGGTGCAGGCGAGGTCTCTGGAGCCGTGGTTTGAGGTCTGTGGTCCCCTGCAGAGGCCCAAAGGAAGGAGGTGCTGTGGCTGCGAAGACCTTGCAGCTCAGAGCACCTGAGAGGGCAAAATGCCACACTCACTATATGCCAACTGTTTGTACACAGAGCTCAGCAGTCCCCCAGGGCACCACAGCCTGTGCTTGAAATTGCACAATAGCAATTCTCCAGTTGCTCTGACTGTGGGGCACTGGGCTTGAATGAGGAGATGATCCTTTGCTCCATCTTCTGCTGTTGGAAGTAAAACCACAGCTCTCCACCTTCCCAGCTGCTTTAGTCACCATGCCACATGTGCCAGGGGCATGTGCCCACAAATGAAGGGCGAGTAGGGCCTGGGATAGGGACAGGGAAGGGGTTGCTGGTCTTGTAGGCCCTGGTGGAAGCAGGAGACCTCTCCAGTTCTTGCCTTACTGCATAAGGTGTGGCATGGTCTATCCAGCTGCAGCCCCTCTAGACCAGATAAGGAATATGGTGTGAGGAGAAATGAAGGGAAACAAATAGGATGGGTCATTCAGCTGATCAGGAGCAAATGGGGGCTTAGAATGAGTTTACCTGGTGTGCAGACTGCCCTTCCTTCAGAAACCATTTCCAGTGTGCTGAAAGCTGCCTTTAATTCCTGTGTGTTTCTGACGGGTTTGTCTCGTGTGTTACAGATCAGCCGTCAGTCCATTGATGCTCTGAAGGACTGGTTCAGGGATGAGATGCAGAAGTCTGACTGGCAGCTTATAGTAGAACTGAAGAAAGTGTTTGAAATCATCTAGATAACTTTTACAGCAATGGGGAGGCAGGAATAAATGTACTCTTCCTGTTACTAAAAAAGTTACCAACAAAGTCCTATATGAAGACAGTGTTGGATGTGTTTGGGAGGAAAATATGTGGATAAAATGTTTTCCATGAGAAACCAAGAAATTTACACTGGTTTGACAGTGGTCAATTTACATGTTCCCATGGTTCCAATGTGCCTGTTCACCTCTCCTACTACCCTTCCTAATACTGGCTGCTGTTTTAAAGTTTGCCCTTCCCTCTCTTACACCTTCCTTCCACCCTTTATCCCTCCTTCTCTCCAAAATAAAATAAATTGAATTTTTATTACAGAACTAAAGCTCTTTCACTTTTATACTGATGAGAGCAGTACTGCAGTATTTGATTAACCAAGCTTCTGCAGACTTTGTGATTCTCGGGACATTTTTGATGTAAGAAATACTTCTTTATTTATGCATACCTCTTTCCTTGACTTTCTTTTCCAACATTCTTCTGCTTTGTGCCTATAGAGTTTTTTTTAAATAGAAAATTAGGCAATTGGATATCTCTGTATTTGCTTTGTGTGAAACAATGTTGTGAAGCATAGCTGCCCACCTTTTACTGCTTGTACAGTTCATGGAAGTCAACCTGTAATCATTATAATGCAGAGCCACAAATAAAGGAGATGGACATAGCAGCCCATTTGTTTTACAGTTTGCTTCAGTAATCAAAGTTTCACTTCATGGGCTGTGGCAAATGTGGAAAGGCCAGGCAGGGCCCTCTTGTCTCCCCCTGCTTGGCAAAAGGGTGGAGGCTGTTCCAGGAAAGGCGTTTCCTCCTCTGAATGCACTTCCTGTGTGCTCAAGGTGGTGATGTCAGCGTTCCCGAGGCACGGGAGGGGCAGGCCAGGTGTTTAGCAGGGCACAACGCCCGGAGGAGGTCAGAGCTGGCATCTCTTCTCCAGCTGCTGCTCAGGGGTGCAAGCACCTGCAAACAGCTGCCGGCCCGGGAGCTGTGACTTTGGATGCTGCATCACAGCTGTGGAGTCACCTGACACCGTGGGACTGAACCAGCGCCAGCGTGGATGTCTGTGATGACCAGGAGTCAGTCTGTAATCCCAGCGTTTTCCTACCCCCCCTTCCCCTCTGCCTCCCTGCCTGGGATGACAGCTTGATGTATTCTTACTGAGGCTGTCTCTGGGCAACTCAAAGCTCATGTTGACGGGAGCAAAACAAACACTCTTCAAAAGCACAAGCTGAAACAAAATCGAGGATCGTTTATGCAGCTGAGATTTTTAGCATTTAAGATACTTACAAGAGTTTAACATTCAACATGCAGTTTGATCAGATTTCTTCTCTCACTTGGATTACCTTTTTTGTTGGAAAAATCTGAATGTTATGATTGAGATGATGTGGACTCCATTACAAAGGAACATTTAATAACTCACCTCCTTTGCAAATGGAATTTAACTTTCTGGATTTTTTTTTTGTTCGACTTTAAACTTGCCATTGAAAAAGGACCTTTTCACTATGGTTGGTGTGTGGTACAACTTCCCACCAGTGGAATCAGAGGGAGGAGACTGCATTTAATTGTTAAAATTTTCTTTTGCAAACTATGCAATCATGAAAACTACACTAATAAAAAGTTCTTAAGAACACAGATGTTAAAGAGTGTGGTTAATGTCTTCTTCTTTGCTTCCTCAAATATGTAAGGGTGCTCTTCCCTTAGGTAGAAACTCAGGGAAACAGATATGCTCCTTTGGCAGGCTCCTGTTGCGGAACTTAAAATAACCTGACAATTAATTAAGGCCGAGTCCTTTTAAAAATGCCAATTTAACATCTGACAAAGCACAAGCTCCAAAATACCTGCTTGAGTTTCTGCAATACCTGCCTTGATGTGAGCAGTTGATGTGCTGGTTTTTCTAAACCAAGGCAGAGAGAAAAAGGCAGCTTCAAAAGCTAAAGGGGGCTCCAGAAGACCCAAACTAGAAACTAATGGGAACTTAAGAGATCTTGATTCAGACCATGTCCATTTCTCTCTAGACATGTATCGATGACTGGATGCAGGTGAATGAGCACCATCAGGTGTTTATTCACATGGATCAGACTCCCCCAGCCTTCTCATGGTCCCTGCTGTCTCAGCCCTCCTTGTGCTGTGGGAGAAGCTCCACTCCCTTCAGCACCCTTGGGGCCTGTCAGAGCTGCTCTCTCTTCTACCGAGGGCCCAGTACTGGGCTCAGCACTGCAGGTGCCTCTCACCAGTGCTGAGCAGAGGGAACAAGCTCCTGCTTTGACTCCTGGGGATCTTCCCCGTGCAGCCTGGCAGCTGCCTGTGCTGTGCCAAGCAACCCCCAGGCCTTAGCGCAGAGCTGGCCCCTCCCTGGGAGCAGAACCTGGCAACTCTTTGTGCTGAACTTCACAAGGTTCCCAGCACCTGCTGGGTCCCTGGAAGCAGCACCCCCCACCCTCTCAGCCCACACTCTGTCATCAGAAATGTGCTGAGGCTGCACCGCCCCATCACCCAGGTCCTTCACAGAGGTGATGAACAGGACTGGCTCCGGTACTGGCTCTCGATACCACTTGGGCCTGGCCCCTAACAGGACTTTGTACTACTGACCACCACTCCCAGGGCCTGCCTGCCCACAGTTTTCAATAAACTCTCTCTCTCCAGCCTGTACTTCATCAGCTTGTCCCTGAGGATGGTGCAGGAGATTTAACAAAAAGCCTTACTGAAGTCAAGGGAAATGACATCTGCCCTTCCCTCATCCGTCACCTGGCTGTAGAGGTTGGTACCTCTCCCAGTGTCTGGTATGAGGAAGCCAAGGTCACAACCTAAAGCTAAAACCCTGCTGCCACTGCTCTAAGCTGTGCTGCAGATGAGGATGTGACCACACAGCTTTCTCTGCCACAGCTGCAGCTGCTCTCGGTGCAGAACTCCTGCCCTGTGCTAGGCAAGGTGCTTCCATTTAAGCTGCTGGTGCAAATACTGCTGCAGGGTTAGCTCCAGCTTGCGTTCCTGCTCTCAATTTTATGCCCAGAATAGAATTCATTCTATTCTATGTGGGATAGTTCTCCCCCCATCATTTCTTCAGAAGGGATTTTTCTTACCACCGTGTTTTTTGTCAAGTGTTCTTCATTCTCTCCAGGTCCCTGTACAGCCTTGTTCAATGTACTGGGCCAAGTACAACTGTGCAAGGCTGGCGCACACCTGCAAAAAGCAGACTTGCCCAAAACATGAACTGCAGGGATGCAAGCACACCCCCAAGCAGGGACACAGTGATGGGATGGTTTGTTTTGTCCCTGCTACTCCCTACAACCTATTTTGTTCTGCTGCACGAAGGAAACGCGTGCCACAGGCTGGGGAGAACGCTGGTGTTACACACGTGGCTTCATCTTGAGTAGGAGCAACGCAGAGGACGGATGCAGGCTTGACCAGTGCTCCGCGCTGGCTACTCCCCCCCTCCTTTACAGTGCTACTTTGGGGTGACTTGCCTTCCTCCAGAAGCACGTGAGGTGACAGGACACCGAAGGTCAGACAGCACCCAGGCTTCAGCTGACATCCTGTGTGCTTCAGGAGTGGCTGGGCCACTCTGGCTTGAATCTTTGAAGGATGAAACTGAAAATGAACTAATATTCTTCCCTCAGCTTAAAATCTGTAATAAAGTTAGCACAGAAGAAACAAAAAGTGGCCAGGTGCCTGAACAGCATTCTCCTCCATGTATTGAGGCAGTGCCACTGTGTAAAACTTTGTGAAATGATCAAAGCTGCAGCTTTAGTAAAAGGGGTTCACTATATTCAAACTGAAGCATCACAAAATAGAATCAGTACAAAAATATACATACAGTTCTTTATTAAACAACTGTAAACACTTCACTGTAAAAATCCATAAAACTTTATAAACAAACATTTTGTAAATAGATTCTATACTACAATAAAAGAATTTTAACACAATTATTTACATGCAATACTGACAAATTTGGCACTTTCTGAAAAGAAATGTACAAAACACTTTGTTGTTTAAAAAGAAATTTGAAATTATAAAAACTCAGGGCATTACTATCATGCACTTTGCAAATACCTCACAAGCACTTATGGCACAGCTAGCAGAGAGCTCCAGGCTCTCATCAAGCTCTTTACTACAAGTTCAGATAACTTTTAATGTGCTTCCGTAAGTTTGTTGTAAAACTACCTGAACATTGTCAAGAATGAAGTCAAATGCCATATTCCAAACTGATTCCACAGATGACTGCATTAACCTGAAGGGGAAAAGGAAGAAGAGGCTGAAAATTACCATTACAGAACCAGTCCTTTTTATAATCCCTTTTGGTCTTCACACTGGAAAACAAGATCACAACAGTTCCCCATGAATGGAATTTTGATTCAGGCGTGGTAAAGCCCTCCCTCTCTACTTAAACACACCAAGCCCTACTTAATGGCACAAACTCCTCGGGCGAGCAGTGTCACAGCAGCTTGTGAGTGCTGGCAGCAGTGTGAGCCTGTCAATTAAGTGGTGCATGACCTTCCACCAGCTGCAGACTGAAGACCAGAAATGGCAAGCTTCTGACTCCTGATCTTTACTTCCTCATCCCAAGACAGAGATGCTATTTCTCTATTTCTAACAAATGCCAAGTGCAATTGACACATTTAAATAATAGGGTTTGGGTCACACATTTTTTATATATTTGTTTTTTATTTTTTGTATTTCTTGCTAAAAACAAAATCCACAGAGAACTATGAGTTCCCCCTATGATGTGAGTTACTCTTATGATCAGCAGCTACAAGAAGTGAATGAAGGATCTGCCCAAGGAAAACAAAGCAGCTCTGCACTCTCAGTCTCCTTTCTAGATCCCTGTACTGCGAGAGCAGAGGGTTCCCGCACTCAGAGCTGTGGAGGGTGTAACATCACTATCACATGGGTAAGTGTGAACCCTTTGGAGGGACAAACTGCCATCAGTGCAGATCAAACACAAAGGGACCAGGAATGTGACATTCTGACAATTCTGAGGAGTTTTATAAAGAATTTACTGCAGAGATTCCACAAAATAGTTCATTGTATTGTGTATTTTGCATTTTCTAAGGCCTAAAGATATCCCATAATACAAAAGCCCAGTGAACTTTCTACACTTCTGTAGTCTTTTTGGTGTTGATTCATTTTGTGAAACATATTCTGCAGATCTAAAACCTAGAAAATTGAGCTCCACAGTTAAGCTGTAGTTAGTAAGCAAGTCATAAATGGATTAAAAACTCGTAAACTCCTGTGAAGAGAGTTTAGAAGCACAATAACAAATGGAATGGATTTAAAGCCTGGAGGTGAGACAGAATCTGTATACAGCAAGAGAATGAAATCAGGACTAGAGATGCCATGAAAAAATGAACAAAAACAGTATGAAGGGACAATGCTGATGAAAACGACAATCTTTGTCTAGAAATTGTTGCCCAGAGAAACTGTGGATTCCCCATCCCTGGAAGTGTTCAAGGCCAGGCTGGATGGAGCTCTGAGCAACCTGCCTAGTAGAAGGAGTCCCTGCCCATGACAGGGGAGTTGGGCCTGGGTTATCTTTAGGGTCCTTTTCAACCCAAACCATTCTGTGATTCTGTGAAATACTTCTAAATGTTACTCTTTAATTTTTCACAAATTATCTATTCTAATACTCCAACTCCTTCCCTCAACCCCAGATTTTAAGCTTAAAAACACTCATCAGTGGAATGTCTAATGGGTTCATGGGCTCACAATGCAGCATCTAGTGTATAAATTCTAACAAAAATAGTCTAAAGTTCACAAATGCTAGCAATTAAGTTACCTTTTCATGTACTTAACAACCAGATCTAACTTTTCCAAGTCTTTTTCTTCTATTAGATCAGTACAATATTTCACAACCTGTAGAATGTCTTCTTCCATAGGATCTGTAATAAAAAAAAAATAAAAATGAGATCTTTTCTCTAAGTATACTTAGAATATAATCACAGAACAATGGCAATACAATAGAAAGAAATTCTGCAGTGTCAGCATATCAGGGGCCAACCTGACAATTTCTCTATTCTCACACATCTTCCTGACATCAGAAGCTGTGCTCGTAACAGGACTGCAGGGTCCTGAAATACCTGTCTTGTAGACCTCTTTTTTTTGTTCAGTATGAACAACTGACAGCAAAGCTAGCAGTAACCAAAGGGAAAAGAGACTGGGATTAAGAATGAAATGGCTGTTTGGAAAACTCCTAGGAGAATAATAATGTCCAGGGTAGGAAGGTCAAATTTCCCAAGGTTTTAAGGAGTTGCTATTTGTTTGACGTGATTCAAATCACAATTTAGCGAGAGTGTCACAGTGGCACAGTTTTTTTATCTAGGGTTCTTTCCAGCATTTATTTTGATGAAAACCCAAACCCTGCACTCCTTTGCCTCTAAGATGAGATCTTCATAGAAGAAAATTAATTCCCTTTCAAAAGCTTTCATCTTAGTGGTTGCAATATGTTGGAAAAATACAGTAAACCTCAGACACAATTAACATCAAGACATAGGACAATGGCCAGACACATGGCTTGAAGAGGGAGCGTATTCATTTTCATGATGTTGAGCAAGAAACAGGAGCTGGCAAAGCCACAGAGTAACAACTGGTAGAAAAAAATCAAGTTCTTCCAAGACTGCCAAGGCAGTAAGACTTCAAGAGTACTGTGAAAAATAAGCAGCAAAAGGAAGAGTGAAGGAGAAAGGAAGTACAAAAAGCCTACTCAAAGCAGTTTCCTTTGTGATGCATTGCAAGATCACCCCCGTGTGACATCCCGCACCTGAGATAGTTGTGATCCACTCTTTCAACAAGGTCTTCACATCGTTGAATTCCACAGCTCCAGCGAGGTTTGGGGCTTGCGGCCTGAAGGAGCCCGGCTGCTGCCCCGTCTGCAGCGCGGATGGGCCGGGAGAATCCGAAGTCGATGGAACTGCCTCTGTCTGTTCCAAACACAGCAGTGGATAATGCTCAGTCTGACAAATATGGGAACACCGTATACACACAGAGATAAGTGTCAGTGAAAAATCCAGTGAAGAAAAATAGCAACATGAACTCAGTCTAAAGAAGCAAACACAGCTTTACCAAAAGCTGTTTGTGTTCAAAGTACCTGAGCAGCTGTTCCTTCTTGTTTCAAGAAGCCATCTATTAGCTTCTGTGGGCTTCCAGATGTAGCTGGCATGTTTTTTGCAGGACTACCAATAAGTTTGTTTTTCAAAGGACTCTGAATCTTTTTCACAGGACTGACTGGATTTTTTTTCCGTATTTTTTTCTTATTTTTCGTTGTATGCTTCAGGTGTAGGAAAGGATTTTTTGATACTGAAAAAAGGAATAGTCAGTGGTTGATACATATAAAACTTAATACTTTTTCATTGAAAGGGGGAATCTGTATCTCCCACACAAATCTAATGATCACTTGAGAAAACACAGCATAGAAAAAGCAACTTTAACACACACACCATTCCAGATCCTGGCAAGTTTTTAAAGTATTTGAAAATGCTAGACTTTCAGTGTTTGCAGAGGACACTCAGCTATTCATAAGCTTTTTAATGTGAGCATTTCAGTACTTGAATACTCACATTAGGCAGGTGGTGAAATCTGAATATACTGGACAAATTGCCTCACCTCAGTCAGAGCACTGTCCCACCAGTGTTATCAGCAAAGCCAGCAGTGTTTTAAAGCCCCCACAATGCTTTTATCACAGTTTATGAAGGAAATCTGTCTCTCATTCCATCATTCTAACATATCTGCATTAGTACACTGGCTATGAAATCAGGGTGTGACTATAATTGCAAGGCAGTGTTTAACTGGCAATCAAGCCAATAACATTTACAATCTATTTTTATGACAAAGCATGTTCACAGAGAATTAGTCTTATTTCTTTCTACTGATTACAAAAAGGAGACCTGGATGATCAGCTCAGAGTAAACCCAGCTGACTGTCAGACATACAGTGAGATGCAGTATATCTTTCTCTAGCTGCCCCAAAGCCCTGCCAATGCTATGGGTTTCAGGGAACCATGAGAATGCTCCCTGAACAGAGTTTAACTAACTTAAGAAAGTGTAATACTTTAAATCACAAGACACATCAACTTTGGATTCCATTTGGGAAACATATGGATGTGGCTAAGTTTAGTGCCACGGTCCCCATGAATTGAATTAATTACCCATCTGAGTAAAGCTGGGCACCTGTTTGCAAACTGAAACCACAGCTGGGTGTAACTGACAGTCTGTCAAAAATAAATACAGAAATTCAACTGAACACAGCATCTTCAGAGAAGCTTTGGTTATATTTTCCAGTTTGTTACTTAGGGCTGCATAGCTGTTTGGATAGCAAACAACTCCTATACCAGCAGACTGCTGCACAACTACATATTCTCACCTAAAGTGTTAGCAGGCTGCTGTTCTGATTGCTTCTGCCTTTGATCATATGCATCTTTCAGCTCTGCTTGCAACTCAGCAGGTAGTGCAGCAAAAACCTCAGGGTCCACCTGAACAGTAATAAAAGATTAATCTGATTATTTTAGCAGTGAGCAGCACCATTTGCTTCCTTCTAGGTCACTCACATGAGAAAGGTATTTACATTTTATGCCAAGCAGAAATAAAGGAGATATTAACTGAAACATTGTAAAACACATTGCACATTTTCTTTGTATATTTTAGTTTGTAAAAACAACAAAATGTACATTTAATATTACTCTATTTATTAAAATTACTATTATGAGCATATAATGCACTAATCATCTTTACTTACCTACTGATACCCAGTACAGCTGCATTAAGAGCAGGATTAAGTCTAACCCTTCAAATTTCAAAACACAAACATTGTGACCACCAGACTTTTGTTCCTCCTTTTCTTTTGATACTTTATTTCCTGCAAGCTGCTATATAACTCAGAATATTCTTGGAAATGGTCTCAGTTCTTTAAGGACAGGAAAAGCCAAGTCCAGCTATGTCATATTTTGAACTAGCACAAAAGGGTTTAATCTCTTTCTCTTACAGTTGTCCACCACTTGCTTGACTGATAAAAGCACAGTGCCTTGCAACTGTCCCAGGGACTTGGATTCTAGACAGGAAATAATTTGATGCCAATTGCCAGACACACTCATATGGACAAAATAAAATTTCTTGTATTATCAGTTATTTTTTCTCATTGTGTGTCTGAAGTAGCATATCAGTGACAGACTCATCTTGTATTTGGAGTTTCCCATTATGACTGGACAGTGTTTTCAGCTCATAATCTTCAAAATCTAATTCAAAAAGCAAACTTATCATTTAGTGGATTAAATCTGGCAGTGGGAGAGTGCCCTTCATTTCACTTCAGAGATGAGCACAAACAACAAAAAATTAGTCAAAACTATTCTATTACTATCTACAAAACTATTACTATTCTAAGAGCACAATGCAATTTCTATCATTATCTGAGATACTGTATTTATTACATGTCAATCTGCAAATGTATTAAAATTTATCTCTTATTTTCAATAGAGACTGCTTTTTTTTAAAACCAAAACATGCATGCTATGACAGGGAAGTACAGTGTGCTATTCACACACATGATGTCTAAATAATACAGGTCATAAACATTAACTTGCTCTTACAGGTTAAAATTCATCAATTTAGCACAAGTTTGTTCCTTTTTCACAACTCCATCAGAGTGTTTTCAGAGTCAACACAAATTTTTCACCACACAGAATATGCACTAATTGAAGGAGGAAACAGGAACAGCTCTGACCTCAATTACCATATACATTGTGCAGAACAAAGCACTATAGTGGAATGCAGCCGATTACATCACAGCTGTTAAGTTATATTTTTAAATACAAATTTTACTTAATAAAACTTTTTAAAAAAGTTTAGTGTTCTCTAGTAAAGCACTTGAGAGTCAATGATTTGGAATGCTCTGAATTGACACTGTTTTTTGTGTACACCACTTAATTCATGCAGAAATAATGCAGTACATGAACTGGATGCATTTTTTCCCCCGTCACTGCTCTCTCAGAGTGTAACATGGAAAAATTCAATTAGAGGAGCCATCAGTTGAATTCACATGAATTCTCCAATATAACTGGAGTTTCAGGTAGCTGATTGTACAATGTCCTAACATTGTGATACAGGAATCTGAAAACTTTCACATTATGGAGAACATTGGTTTTATAAAGTCACAGATGACCTCAGCATACAGCTATCAGTATTTCTGAGGTGCTTACATCAATTTCCTTAGGAGGAATCTGTACCATGTGAAGACACTGTAAGGATGAGATGAGAACTTGCCACCACTAATTAACACCATTATTACAAATGTCATTCATTTTTAGGCATCTGTAATATTTACTTTTTGCATCCTACACTTCTACAGGATCCAGGCTACAGAGATATACAGCTGTTCTAAATTTTAAGGTTACTTCAGCAATTGATGGAAAGGAATGCAACCTATCTGGATTCCTTTCACAGGAGAACTTCACCTAACAGAGGAAATTTTCCACACGTTTTCTAATGAATCTTTGCACCTGATCATGAAAACTCAGCTCAGACAAAAGGAAAGAAGAGCTGAAAAACAAACCTTATTAAGCTATAAAAAGATGGCAGAGCATAATTTACATCTGATGTAGATAAAGTATTCATTTTGGAGTGGTTGGCAGTATTTCTATACCTGAAACCTTACTCATTTCACTGCTTCATGGGCCACAAAGCAGATTTAATTGTTTGTGTGCAGTCATAGCATATACACTACCACAAAGACTTTAAGAGAAAAAATGTGTCAAACTATATTTAGAATAAGATGGTAGTTTTGAATTAAATTCATGTTTGATTTAACACAGGAAAAAATCCTCCTGTATTAATGAACTGGGTTTATCTTTTTTTTTCCCCCTCCACCAAGCCTTCAGGAAGCTTTTCAACCATACTATTCTCGGTATTAAACTTGGACCTAACTCAGGAAATGAAAATTGTAAATATTAGTCCTCTTTTTGCCAATAAAGAAAGGTGAATGGCTTTCAGGAGAAAATCTGGAGTATGAGCATAAGGCACTCTCAAATAGATAATATGTATATCCTTGACAAATAAATAGGAAGTACTCAATTCTTCTTGAACTACATCTTCAAATAAAAAGCCTGCTCTACTAGGTTGCATTTTTGGATCAAGTAACTGGGTCACAAAATACATTAGCAGATAGAGAGAAAAAACAGTGCGAAAAACTACTGCAAATTAGCTCCTTTTAAGAAAAATTCAAAAAGTAATGCTGTTTTAAAAAATAACAATTAATTCTCGACTACCTAATTATTAGACAGATAAAGCATAAACAAACTAAAAGGGGTTTTTTTAGAAAGCCATAGGCAGTTACCATTTACCCTGAAAAACAGTACTGAGTGGCAAGCCAAGTGTGGAGGGGAGTACTTCAGAGCACAGCCTAACTTAACACACATCTTGCTTATGGAGAGATGTAACTACAAAATTTAAAACAGCTGGGGCAGAGAGAACTCAGATATTATTTGCACACTAATCCATAGGGGAAACCAAACTCTGCAGTTCAGGAATAAAAACTAACACAACTGTTTCTGAACCAATGAACTTGAATCAAGGTGAGGAAACTTTAGTAAAAGAATGGACTACACATTTTAAAAAAATAACAATTATGCATTAACTATTAAGTGAAATTTTGACATTATTTTCTCTGGATCTTTTGTCAGCTAAGCAACATTATGCAATTAGAAACAGCAACAAATCCCTATAAATGTGATTAAGTGGTCTTACTTCATTTGAGAACAGCAAAGGTGCAATGAAACAGAAAAATAAAAACACTGCTCCATTTCAAATGATGGAATGCAAGATAGTGTATCTCTGGGTAATCCAATCTTTGATTTTTAATTTTTTTTTTCTTTTAATTTTAACACTACATTTTTTCAGCACCTTCTTGGACTGAAGAGTGGAATAACATTAGAAGAATCCTTACTGTTCCCTGCTGCCCTTTCAGGGCCCTATGTTGACAAATCTTTGTTCTTTTCTCATCCTGGACATGCTATGTATGAGTCCATTTAAAAACTGTGCAGAGATGCACAACCTTTAGCCATGACTGCCTTTCTCTCAGGAATGGGACACCAACAGCCACATCTACAGAAGAAGCTAGCAGAGGTTGGCTTCACCCCATCAAAATACACACTTAAACAGTCTCCTGTGACTTAGCTAAGCAGATTTTAGGACAGCTTGAGACTTTTGGTTCAGTGTAACTCAGCTGCAATACAGAAAAAAACCTGTTTACAGACTGGATTGCAAAGCAGATTGTGTATGAGGGGGTTTTATACTAAACAACAGCAAAAACATAGGCAGACTGATGACTATAATCTTCAATAAATATTACCATACTGTGTTTCTGACAGACAATGTAACATTTTAAAACAGACTTTTAAAAGACATTAAAGGACCATGAACGATTGACTGTGGGAAGTCACAGGTTCCAGTTAATGCTGTCTCAAGAAAGAGCTTCTAGCTTCCTACAGATGAAAAGTAATTGTTTATTGATACCATGCAAACACATCCTACCTGTGAGAAAGCTGGCAAGGCTATTACATTGATTCCCATATTGGTATTTGGTTCTTGGAGCTCTGGTATTTGTAAAAGCACTGTTCCAACTGGTTGTGACAGAAGTGCAGTGTTACATCCATTTATTGGCTCTTTTTTGCTCTCTCCGTAACTCTCTCCTTGCTGAACTGTGCATATTTGCTCTACTTGTTCTCGGAGATCAGGTGGCAGAGCTTCTAGCACAGACTTATCTAGCTGCAAGTATACAAAAGCTTTTAGATTTTTCTATGGACTAGGTAATGGAGCTATTTTAGTCAAAACATTAGTTACACAGTTCCTGAATTTTATAAAACCCTCTGTGTATGAAAACATCCTTAGGAACCTGGGAGTTACATTCTGCAGCAGTAAAATATCATTTAAGACTAAGCAGCTCAGTAAATATGAATGCTCAGTTTTATCTTTTCACAATGATCAGTCTTCTTACCAAAAACCATAGACAGGGTTTCCTCTACAGCTACTTAATGATAAAGAAACCTGAATTCTGAGTTCAAATTGTACAGGCAACAGGTTGATATGAATACTAAACTGGTGTCCGGCACAAAGCTGTAAGCAATTAATTTCTTTCTTTATACAGTTCTAGGGTGCCTGTTACTGATTTACTTTACTGGTATTACGTATGTTTGCATACTGTCAGACTTGCCAGAGTTGGATGATGAAATAAGCTTTTACTTATTATCAATTATTCACTTGAAACAACTGAGATAACCCCTCAGTGTCCAGAAGTTGCTGTGTACAATGACAGCTGCACAAGTGACTGAATGAATACAACTGACAAGCAGATGTACAGCATCATTTTTCTTACAACTAAAATTTGAATAAAACTATGTAGAGAAATGCTAACGTTTGCCTCTAAGTTCTGCTGAGTAAGACTTCATAGATGTGTTAGAATAGTTTATCTTTTACATTTAAGGGCAAAATTTGGAGCTTAAGATCAGATTCTGGATTTACAGAGAAGAAATACAAATATCTATGAAAATCTACTTGGCTTGGTAATGGAGAGGTTTTGATGAAAGATGTCTGTATTGTTAATCACTTTAGTTACTCTTCCACGTTCTGTTTGTATTCACTGATTCCAAATTTGCTGCATATATAACTCTGTAATCATTTCCTGGGAATCCTGGGTGTAAAGTATCTTGCTGTTACTTTCTTAGTACAGTATACAAACAGCAGTGTGGCACTAACTCTCACCACTCCTTCCCAGCCCTGAATTTTTTATTACATTCCATATTATAATATGGTTAAAAGCAGAAAGAAAGATATTGTGCCATAAGGCCACCAAAGTAGGAACTCTACTGAACAGCTAGTGCATTTTTCACTTGTTCATACATATTCCTCCTATGGCAGCATCTGAGTATACAGAGCTTCACATTGTTCAGTCAAGTTACTTTTAGATCCTGAGCTGGCTTGGATATTGCATTATAGAACAAGTTTCCTGCCAAAAGCATAATTTGCTTCTTAAAATGGATAAGTATTTGAGAAAGCTGTTAAAAAAACATCAGAAATGCTTTTACAGACTTAAATGACAGACATTTAAATGACATTTGAGGACAATCGAGCAAGTAAATCTGCTTATACCTCAAATACCTGCAGAATTCTGTGCAGCTGTTTCATAGTGGACCCTTCTAACAGAGTCTACTTGAACAGCATGTGGGGCAGAAATAATGAAGGCTGTCCCTTTGTTAAAACACACCTAAAAAAAATTCCCCAAATCCCATAGAAATATTTTACTTAAATAAAGATTGTCCTCGTCTCATCTAAATAGTGGTATCCTGTACATATGTTAAGTGTGCATCTTAACTTCAACATTATTTATTTTAATAAGGCAAAATATTTTTGCATCAATAACAGTTAGTTACTGTGCACTGTACTTTATTAGAACTCTATTTATAAAGAGCTCCTTTTGGGTCTGTCCAAATAAGACTGACAATCCCAAGTTATTACAATATACTGCAGATGTTTCGTATTCTCAGGTTTACCTGGGAAGCAGATGGAACCTCAATACTCAGATTGAGCCTGGATTTTACACTGATAGGAGAATGCACACCATTCCACTTGACAGCAGACTCAGTGTTGTTGGCATTAGAATTAAGACCAGGTGTGACATTGGTACCTCGAGATGGAAGGAAAGTGCAAGTTCTTGAATTAGAAGATATTTCAAGGTCCATAGCAGCCACAAATACTACACATACAGAAACAAAATACAGAGTGATCATCTAACAGTTAAAAATACTCTGAAGATTCAAGACACAGTAAAAGGTAATTTCTAGCATTATTTGAAGAGTTTACGCTATATAAAGCACCATCATAACACTTTTTATTTCAAAGTATCCTCTGTTACTATTAACTAAAACAACTAAACCAAAAAAACCTAACTGGACTAATCCCATACAAAGTTTTATTAGTAGCATTTTTATTTGCAGCAGCAAACCCCACTCTCTGAAGTTTTATGTTGCATAATTTACACGGGTATAATATTGAATAAGTATTCCAAAAGGTGATCTATGTTAGGGTCCTCCAGAACTGATCATTGTCACACATGCCAAGTACAAAGCTTACTGACCTTCCTTAGGTTCTTCTTCTGAGCGCTTTTTTGCTTTCTGAACATGGAGAAGATCAATAACTGAATGGGATCCACCAGGTAAATGTCCAGATTGTACTGTTGAGAGAGCTGAAGTTGTTTTACTGATGGGAACTAGCTGCTGTACCTGAATTCCAACCTAAATCCAAAACACAAATGCATTCATTTAATGAAGTTTGAATAAATAAAATAAATTTTAAAATCTGTAATTAAATCATAATAGCATTGCCTTCTTTGTAATTGGCTGCCTGTTGTGGGTGGGGAGTAGGACAAATAAAAACATATTAAAATACACATAAATGGCCACTAAAAACATCCCAAACAAATCCCAAAAAACTTCTCTGATATAAAAAAGTCCTGTCAACAGGATCATGAAGCAATGTGTTTTTTTATGAAATTTCTTAGATATTTCTTAGAATTTTCTTAGAAATTTCAATACAGAAGTACTGACAAGAATATGGTTAGTATTAAATCTGGCTACCCAGCAATGCTTTTTTTGAGGACAATCTATACTAAATCCATCACTTCAGTCTACAAATGAGAAAAATACTATTGTTTCACTTGTAAACACCGTTTTTGCAAAGTCTCAATGGATGAAAGTACTTTGGTAGAAGTAGTCTTTTTTAGATGAGGTGTTCCTCATTTTTCAAGACATTCTAGTTTTTCATTTAACTTTTAAATACCAAATCAGCAGGGGTTCAAAATGTGTGTCTAATTAAGAATGCACTGGTGCACTGTATGAATTTATTGCCAATCCTCCATAATTTTAAAGAAGAAACCTGACACATAGAAAATCTTGTATGTGGGACTCAGAAAGCATGAAGGAGCTACTGTATATATTTCCACCAGGTTTTCTGCTATAATTACATAGTAAGGATTTTGTTCATTAACACCTTCTTAGTTGCAATAATGGGATATGACATTTAAATTAAATATTTCCTCAACTCCAAGCCACGGAGCTGACTTTGCAAGGCAACGTTGTGAATCAAAACCCTACTTCTATATCCAGATGATGAATTAATGCAGGTTTGTTTTTGAAATCCTCTGTGTTCTATTATAGCAAATGGCTGTTGTCAAAATAGTGGCATCGTGGGGTCACATTGCTATGACAAAACCACTGAGATGAGCAGGAGTTCTAAAATAAGCCATGAATCAAAAGAGCCAGAAAACCACCTTCAAACAAAGGCCAAAACATGAGCTGGTAACTTTTCTTGCTCTTAGACTTACAGTCTAGAACAAAAGCTCCTTTCATCTCTATCTTTGATTGTCATTACAAACAGTTATATATTAGTTTATATTAGTTACACAATTAATGTATGGCAAAAGTCTACAGAAAATTCTAAGATGAAGTAAAATTTACACGTGCTGATAGAACTGTAGAAGATACAGTCTTACTTCATCACCTCAGGATGTTTTAAGTTGTGCACTAATTTATACCACAAAAAACTTTAATTTTTTTACATTTATGACTTTGTAACCATGTTTTTCAAAGGTTGCAAAGCATAATATAATTGCATACGCTAATTTACATAAGCTTTGTATTACCTACACTTTTGCTTAAGTTTGGTTATCATCTACCATAGGGAACTGAAAATCCACAAAAGACAATGAAACAGGTTGATAAAGAGAATGAATTTCAGTTTTCCCATTAACTCACCCCTCGCATATCAGATATGTTCAGTTTCATTGTGTGAAACATGTTCAGAGTTTCCTTCCCAATTACTTTTGCACTGTCTGTTGCATGGTCTAGAGTCACAGTCCTAAAAAGAAGAAACAAGTATGGTTAAAAAGGAAACTGTCACAAATCCTGAAGACAAAAGTTCAGTGTTTGTTCCAGAGATGACCTGAAAAATAGGTCATAATTTCTTGGCATATAGAAACCAAACTTTTTATTTGTTCTGTGGTTTCTTTTTAAAGGTAGTTAAAACTAAGCATGATCTACAGAAAAAGTAAGAAAAGCAGAATACTTACTAACTGAACATTCTCAGTGTGTAGTCCACACATTAAAAGGTCAAATTTAGTGGGTGTGTATATATATATATATTTTTTTTTTATATTTATATACATGCAATCTATTGAAGCCAGACAAAAAGTTTCACAAGAAGTTTACAGTTTGCACAAAAACACACTCCTGCATTTTTGTCTTTCACTCAAGCTTGGTTCACAAAGAGTTTGCTCAGTATTATTTCAGTTGTCAATTGTCTACAGCAAGAGTTTCAAAAGGAACTCAAAGGGGAAGCAGATGTAGGCATGTGCATGTGGATTACAAGCAACAAGGAATTCAAATTAATGGCAAGTAACTTTAAACAACATTCCAAATAATCTTAAGCTATTTTTTGCAACAAGACTCACAAAGCAACCTGGCTGTGAGTTTTACAGATTACCACTTGAGAGTATGGCAGGGCAGCAGCAGTGCTTGGTAGCTCTGGATTCTCTGATGGCCTAGCCTTTGACATTGGTAAGGACAAAATTTCAAGTGGCTCACCAAATATATGTGAGTAATGTAAAGTCTTCTCAGTGAAATAACTGATGCAGTTTTAGCTCTGATAGAGTGGGCTCTATCAACAAAATGAAGTTTGGTGTTTTGACAAGTGCCATCCTGACAACTTACTAAACACTTTGATGGTGTTACTCTGCTTTTGAATCTGTCAGAAACCACCATGAACAGCCAAGTGATCTTTGGAAAGGTCTAGTTCTGCCAATATGAAAACAAAAAACTCTCAGACTGTGAACAATATGAAGATTTCCTTAAGCTTTACATGTTAGCATTTTTAAGGAAAAGGGGATCAATATCACCCCAAGCCAAAAGGTACACAACATAAAAATATTTTAAAAAGTTCTGTGCTGAGCTATCAGGACTGGGTTTCAGAGATGCAGTAAAAATACCATTTAATCTCAAAAGCTGAATTTGATTTTTAGCGCGTCTGCAAGTCTGAATCCTTTGTAGTACTCTGGCTATCATCCTATGGGATCTTGACCTATGGGATCTTGATCTTTCTTATCTTGTAGGATAAGAAAGCATAGCAAGCCATTCACCTGTGAGGTAAGGGGGCAAGAAATGAGTCATGAGCTATAGCTGCAGAGAAAATCTTAAACTGAAGAGAGAAACTGGTCACTTGGGGGAACACCACACTGAGATTCTAATCCATTTGCTTGGATTCAATTTTTGGAGTTTACCCTTCCACTGCTAAAAAGCCTTCTACTGGGCTGAACAGAAATGCTCTAACAAACACAGAAATACAGCACCTGCAGCATAACCTGGATTGACAAGGGTTGACAAGGTCACTGGATAGCCAGAAGCAAAAACAGAGACACCACCAAAAAAAATCCTGGCATCTGAACCACTTTAGTGATGTGTGAACAATTTTCCATTCTTGGTGCCCCCTGACCTTACTAAAGACTTCATGAATTAGGGAAATTTCAGGGCTTGTGTACATTAGTATGCCTGACCACAGAAAAAGGGTCCAAAGCACTGATCTGTTCACGAAAAAGCACTCTGACAATAGTTAAAATTAAGGAGGAATAAAGCTCTATCTCAATACACACTCAATACTAAAGATATGTTCTTAGGCTGCTAAGAATAAATCTTCAGCTCAAAGAATTTAGGATAGCCAGAAGACAAAAGTATAGACTGAGGGATTTTCTTCTTGGTATATATACCAATTCTAAAAAGTGATGAGCTTCTTACAGTGAAACATGAATTTTGTTGTTTCAGCTTTTATTACAGCTGAATTCTATGTAACAAGATCACAAGCATGACAGGCTCTATGCATGCAAGTATTAGTACTGAACTCAGAGAACTCCTGGGCACATGGATGGTGCTATGCAGGGCCAACACCTGGACTTGATGATCTCTGGGGGTCCCTTCCAACTCAGCATATTCTGTGATCTGTGAACTCCACCACCTCTTCTGTTACCAGCAACACCCACCAAATGACCCTCCAGTTCAGGAGTGATTAGTCTGTTACAATCACCTGAGATGGAAGGAAAAGTAGAAAGACCTATTGTCTCTCAAAAGCCAGGATCATCCTGTACTGAAGAACAACTGCTTTGAAAAAGAAGTGTATGCCTGAAGAATGTATGTGCATGTAGTTTCTGTGACAATCTTGTATGAAACAGCACATGATATTCTATGCCTAGATTATATCCCTGTGTTTTTAGTATGCAAGTATATAAATAGTATTCAGATTAAAAAATATTTAGTCAGTTTATCAATAAGGAACAAAGAGCAATGAACAGGAGTAACAGCACGGCTTGTGGAAGCTGAAGGTCCTACTCCCTTGACAGTGACCTATCAACTGACTACCCAGGGAGAATAACTGGGTTATCCCATTTCTTCAGGGATGGGCAGCCAGTACAGGGAGCATCTGGATGAGATGTGCTATGGGGAGCCCAGGTAGAATGAAACTTTATTACATTGATAAGGCTACACAAGAAAACCATGGTACTTCTGATGAGTAACTTACACCTACATGCAGAAATGTAACTGTGAAGGTCAAGAGACCTGAACAGGTTGTCTTCTTGAACAGCTGAAACATGGGACACAGTCTCTGACCTTGCGATTTTGAGATTCAACTTTCTAAGCTCCACTTCAGAATGTCTCTTCTTGGATCAAAAAAATTTTCTGCAGATTTATTGGTAAAACAACAGGAAAGATAAGATTCAACACTAACAAATTTGTCTGTACTAAGACAAATGACTGCAGTCCAAGGTGTCTTATGCCAGCTTCATCCTCAGAACCTGAAGTGGCCTCTCAGTCTCTGCAGCAAGTCATTCTGCAAATATTGCTATAGCTCCCATGCACTCTAGACTTGGAGGACTACTGTACTATCAGACATCTTTCTTGACAAGTACAAAGCAGAATTTTCTCTGAGAACTGACTTCAACTGTCACAATCAGTGTGAGATCTATCAAGGAACAGCAGAAAGCCTCTCAAGAAAAAGGGAAGTACCCAACATCACACATCTCAGGGAGAGAGAACACTATGCAGCACCAGAACCTTTCAACTTGGCTGGTTACTGAAAGAAATCAATGCTGCAGCATGTGTGTCACAGTGCAGGATATAAATATGTCTTCTTCAAACACTCTAAGAAAACCCTCATCTCCAATACTGAGCAAGCTGGAGAAAGGTACACCAACAACATATAAGCATATATGTATTACTGATAACCGGACCGCCACCAATGTACAACCTAAACACAGAGGAGTTTTAATAATAATATTCTACTTATTTTGGTGCAAGTTTTATACATAGACAAAGAAGTACCAAGCACTTTGAAATTTCTGTCTTGTCTTCCTATAAATTTTACATCCTGCAGAAGTGTGTTCATGCCTAGTACCTACCTGGCAATATTATCACAGATTCCATGACCTCCGTATTTTGCAGGCTCTACTGGTGCTCCAGCCTTTCTGACCATAATTTTAAGGGTCAATCGTTTACCCTTCATACCAGCAGCTTCAAGTCTACGCTGGATTTCTTCTGAGAGGCTCAGAAGGAAAGCTTCTGCTTCTTTAGGCTGAAGGGGAAAACCAACATGTTTAGATAATTACTAGTTTTCAAATACTGAAGGTAAATCATTAAGGGTTAATACAATCCATATTGTGTAAACTGAAAAGAGCAAGCTGACTCACAAGCAATTGTCTCATTTAACTTCAAGTGGTTTGTTTTCACTGTAGGTCACTTAATTTAGGCAAGATGGCAGATTCCTGTCCTAATGCTGAAAGAAGTCTTTAAAAAATGTATTTAGAAACCTCATCACAGAATTGCAAATCTAAGCACAAACCTAGAAGATGAAGAGCATAGGACTTAAAATCTTTTTCACCATGAGGAAAGTCAAGCAGTGGAACATGTTGCTTAGGGAAGTTTGCAGTCTTCATTCTTGGAGATTTCCAATGCCAGACTGGATAAAGTGCTGAGCAACTGTCCAATTTATTAGCTTCCCCTGCTTTGAGCAAAGCTACACAACACCGTCAGGTCTCTTCAAACTCCTATTTTTCCCTATCATTTCTATAAATACTCAAGATCTCAAAAAAGTGCTGAGTTAGTTTTTAAATACAATTTTGTTAATAACACTCCCCCCCGAACAAAAAGTATTTGTAAATGGTCTAATAAAAATGTTGTACGGGAGCAGCTGACGATAGCTTCAGGCACTGGCATCTTTGAATAATCAGCATTTAAATGAAAGAGAATGCTAGGTGCTGACAAACCTACTGCAGTTCTCTTTTTCTGTACCAGACTTGTATAACGAATGCAGAATAGCCAGCTAATTTTGTGCAAGCTTCTTTTCAGTCCAATACTTTTGCAGTCTCTCCTCCCATTTTATCGTTTGGTCTCCTACTTCTTCATTTTCCTCATTTCTATTTCGTGGCTAAGATGGTGCTCTAACAGATCAAAGTGTAAGTGAAAATAATCAGAATATGAGAAGATTCTTCTACAGCTGAAAGAAGTCACTGCAAAAAAGAAGCAAGTTTAATTTACCTGTGTAAACCTTATTCCATAGTTGATTTCTGCTGAAACAGATTTTCTTTCTTTTTCTGTACGAACAGGTCGGTCATCCAAGCCACGACAAAATCTGTAGAGCATTTGTCCTGTTTTGGGACCAAATTCTTTTTGTAGTTTTGACATTGAAGCACACTGCAGATCTCCACAGGTTTTAATTCCCAAAGAAGCCAGCTTAGATTCCATTGTCCTGCCAACTCCTAACAACAAAGCAATTAATTCTGTTAACCTTATACAATTCAAAGCCAGTTAGGTTCTGATTACATAAAATTTTTATTTTTAAACCTATATTAAGTCATATCGAATTAACAAACAAATATATATAAAATTAATTCTGCTCCATAAAACACAGTTTGAATGGAAACTTTTGCTGTCATCGCCAGTGTATCTTTAATCTGTTTCATGTATTTTAGTTTAAGATGCCACACTACAGCATGTTTGTTTATTTTTGGATACAATATGAATGAATCCTGCTTGGAAATTGTCTTGAGGTACTGCCTGGTACAGACTGTATTGTTCTGAATCCCTCCCAACAACTCAGGCCAAAACAAGTGTTCAACATGTAGTATGTTTTTCCCCTCGTGTACAAGTGATCTAATCTCAATGAAAACCAACAAATACTTTGACCATTGTTACACTGCTTCCTGGGTGGAAAAATAGTATTTCAGGTAGAAGTGACAGGATACCTGTATCAGCTGTGCTTTGACTTACCAAGCACTGGAAATTGTAGGTATCCATGACAACGGCACATATGTAAGTGCGATAAACTGAAGTATAGTTCTGGGTTTTGGACAGGTGGCCTGTTACTTCCAGAAAATATTAATTCTATGAGTTCACACTACTGAAGTCAGCAAAAATTAGAAATCTTAGGTAATCAGATTCTATTCTTGATAATCTGTTTCTCTGTTGAGGGGGTATTATTAACACAAACACTAAAATGTTTTTACTATGAACATGCAAGAGAATTCTGAAAACTTTAAAATGTTGAAGTCAAAGCACAGTACTATATGAGTAATATTCTCATATATCTTCAGTGAGTTAGGCCAAAGAGAAATTGCAGCACAACTGTGCTGTAAATAGTGTCTGGCCACTAAGGGTTACTTAAAGAGAATTTCTGGCAAACCTGCACCTGTCTATGGATGCTACTTCTACCACTCTTCTATTTCAGTGTCTGTGGCTGCCTGTTTTATAGTGCCCTTCCCTTCTTTTTTAATCTTCAACAGATAAAGATATATTTTTATATTTAACACTAAACATATGCGTATACATGCAGGCTGAGGTCAGCTGATCACTAAAAGCATAAATGAGTGCTTACTGAGCACTTTTTGCACCATGCCTGTGTCACATTATACTATGTATGTGTACTGAGTAACAATATAGAGTTACATGCCAAGAAATGCTTTATGTTACAAAGCTTTAAAGTATTCTCCTGGAATAAAAAATATAATAAAGCCTGTTTTCATACAGGTAGATGCCATATGTCTTTACTGTCTATCAGATTTTCGATCATAAACATGGAATAGCAGCTAATCCTGTTTGATCTAGAAAGCAAATTTGTAGCTGAAACTGGTTTAATATCAGGAGGCAAAATGCCCTCTAAAAGACAGGAATACCTGGAAGACTGGTGACAAGTTGCCCTCTGATAAAATCATCCACTTCTTCAGGTTTTAAGTGATACTGTCCATCTGGCTTTGCTTTACGAGTTGCCATTCTGGCCAGCAGAATATTGGAACCTGTAAAAACAACAAATTAAAGCATGTCTGTGGTAACTTCTGTTGATCCTCAAGTAGAATGCCACAGTTTAACACTCAAGGAAAAAGTGTAGAAAAGTACAGTCAAATTCTTTAACTTTTACCAAGAATTTAATGAAATATATTTATATATATTTGCAGTGTCTACTTTCAAATTACCAGCCAGCACAATTTGCTATAACAGCAGTGAAACTGTAGTGCTAACTGCAATTGCAAAGTTAATAAGGGAAGAATTCTTAGAGTCATGAATTTCAGCCTGTCTTACAAGTGGATTTCACACACTTATATACACTCAGTACAGGCGTGTACAGATACTCAGCTCTAGTATTAATTAGGAACAAAAAGAAAGGAGAAAGGAACGAGCCAAGAAGAAACAAATCAAGGAAGTCTTTTCAGATGTGTGATTTCATATATAACACCTACTACAAATCACACAAATCTGCCCTTAATACCTTCTAAGAACTATGCAAAATCATGTCACTCTGTAAACTCTTACTGCTATCTCCATTAAGGAACACAATCTGTGCTCCTTTTTCTATTTACTGGAAAAATACAGGAGCTTTTTATAAAAATGAATGCAAGAGTGGAATTTTAGCACAGTGTTCAGATAAAGGAGAAGTGATAGCTGGATGGGCCATTGATTAAGAGTTGGACTTGTGGGTCCCTTCCAACTCAGAATATCCTGTGATCTCTGATATGGAAACTTTACACATTTTTGTTTACAACTTTCCAGTTATGAAAATTTTCTTGCATTTTTCTTCACACTAATTTAATGTAAATGGCAATATATTCCACAAACACTTAGGAGATTTAGCACACTTACATAGCTTTGATACATTAACAAAAACAGTCACTGCTTGTAAACAGAAATGAAGTTACTTACCCATCCCAACAGAAGCTGTGCATTTAGTTTGGTCTTTGATTTCAGTGCGGATAGCGTTTGCAAATTCATCAGGAGTCAGTCTGGTCTCTGTAAGGATTTCAGTGATATCTACTAGTGCTTCATCACAACTGACTGCTTCGATGTTATGAGTATAGCTATCAACACAAAGTAAAGGAGGTGAAACACCAGCAACAGCTCACCATCTGTTAAAACAAATATGTAGCAAATAAAGTCTTCCTTTTGTGGCGGCATTTCCCTGCCTATTTTGTATCACACATCACTTAGATAGTAAAATGCTAAAACAGCAAATTACAGTAATATTACTAATGTAAGACTAATTTCAACATGCATCTTGATTTTAAAGGGACAGCTGGAGAGGGAGTTGAATATTTATTTTTCATTGACAATAACAAATGCCCAGTTTTATTTCAAGTGCATTGTAAACCAGAAAGTAGTTTCTAATAGATGTTACTCTAATAACCCGTTCTTAAATTACTCAAAAAGTATCTCTTAGAACAATCTCCCTTCTAAGAAGGGATCTGCTTCTCACTATGTGAATCAGTAAAAAATCTAACAGTGACTCACTTGGAAGTCAGATGTTGATTGTTTACAGCATTTGGCTTCTGGATAAAAGAATGCTCAGAAGCATGGTGCTCAAAGTATACAAAAATACTACAAAGGAAGACCTCAAACAGGAATAGCTTCACTGAAGCTGAAGAGTGGGAGATGAAGATACAAAATGAATAATAGCATTCAGTAGTGGTAATGAAAATTTGCTTGATAACCTTACCATGAAGATCATGCAAACAAACAGCACATTACCTTGCTAGTATTTCATATACTGTCCGTGCAACTTCTTTGTACGCATCAAAATCATATGAAACTGCTTGAAGATTTGGACACAACTTTTTTGCTTGGCCAAAAAACATTCCGTTCTTTATGCCAACTTGTCTAAAATTAAATAATAAAATACAACCCAAGTAAACACAGTGCAAATGTTTCCACAAATTAATAGGGGGTACTTTCAATTTAATTATTTGTCTTTTCCCACAAATGTGGGAATAGGAATTCAGTCAACAGGTAGAAATTTAATAGGTAAAAAAAATAACTGCAAATATAGTATCTGAATTAGCTGTGTATTATTAAGCCATAGAACATGAGAAATCTGCCTTTAGGAAAATGCTAAAGACAAAGGTTCCAGAAAGCACACTTGCTATCTTCTGTTTCAAATTAAAACCACACATATACTACAGTGACTAAGGTAGCGAGATCTTATATTCCAAGGTGCAAGCATACATAATTAGGCTCCTGTTAATAAATAAAGTCTTTCTGAGACACAGATAGAAGCCTGCCTATCCTAGCGAGCCTAAGAAAGCTTCCAACAAAGAAGTAATTTCTGGAGTATTATTTCCATCAGGGAAAACGCCCTGTATTTTGAACACTGTGCTTATATTTACAAAAATTGTTTCATATTCTAAACCTTTGTAAGTTAGGTCATTGAAGATGGTCAGCAAAATCTCTGCAAAAAATGTTTTTTTTAAGTTTCACAGTCACACTTTCTGTTTGAAATAAAACCTTCAAAATGTGTCATTAATTCTATAAAATACTGCAACTTTGATACAAAGACATGATGATAACATGAAATCAACAGTATCACAGTGAAAGGCACAAGGGTTTTCTTCACAAGCTTTATTTCAAGTTATATTTAGGCTGGGTTGAGAGCTACTGAGCAGCATCTACAAAGCAGTATCATTCACAGGGAAAAGCTTCTGTTAAATTCTAACAACCTACATAATTACAACTTTTGAACAGAAACTTCTTCTCTAGATAAATTTAAAGACACTAATAACCACAATTTTTGGACATCTTATGCCTATCTGTATGGGATTTTCAAGCAAACTACTGGGTAACTTTTACCTACCTGGCTTCATAACTACAAGAAGCTATTTCAGCCATGGACAGAACAGTGAGATCGAAGTCAGCTCCATTCACGTGTGTGGAATCCGTATGCTCCCAGACTGATGAGTCCAACTGATCAGGTAATCTAATTTCTGCTTAAAAAATAAAATTTGTCTATGTTACTCTTCCTAAGAGTTCAAGAGGATGAATGCAAATAAAATAAAAATTATAGATTTTATTTTATACGATTTCTATACTGTTATCTTTTGACGAAGAGGTTCTTAGTAATATTGATTCATATCGCGGTCCAGAAAAAACCCAGACCCCTTCCCCAGTAATGTCTCTCTGGATAGGTCTGTACATACTACTGAGAACAACATTAATAAAAAATGGTGTTTCTATTTCCCCCAAAATTACTAGACAGCAGCTCGTTGGTGACAACATATACCATACTGTAAAGTAAGAATGACCTTAGCTTTACTGACCATAAAAATGATCAAACACACGTGGCTAACTGTTAGAACCACGTCCTGCCAACAAATACAAGACACTAAATATTATTTAGCAACTGCTTGACTAAACAAGAAGACACTTAGCTATGTTCCTTTTTGCAAAATGCACCCCCGATATCAGAACACTGAAATTTCATATAGAATATAAATCCACTTCATATCATACTTAAAACTATTTTTCTAATAGTCTAGATACCACAAAGTGATTTTTAAGAAGTGAAAACCAGAATGCCAATTAGTTAAAAAAAACCACTAGCTAGAAAACTATATTTTCTTTAACACTCTTATGGGGATGTTAACTGAAAAAACTTCTGCTTTTACTTACTAATCATTCTCTTATTAGGATATATCAAATTCTTTCAAATATCACCACAAACTTATCTTGGATCAAAATGATACAATTATAAATACTGCAACCTCAGACTTAAAATGAGACAGACCTTCCCTAATTCTATAAAACCTTACTACATATTCTTACATAAATCTTAAAGGATCCTCCAGGCCTGCTGGGTACTAGGTACTAGACAGAATTCCATGACACTGAATAATGGAAACAAGCAAAAGATTTCTAGTTCTATTTGGGTTTTCACAGTATGTAAACCTTGAAATACTTGCTATACTCTAAATATGGATCAGCTTGAAAAAAATCACTAGATGCAAAAACTACCATGCCTGCCCAAACTCCCATCAGAATCAAAACAAGGTATCACAAAACAAAGTATAGATAAAATGCTTCTATTTATTTAAAACGAAATCCACTAAGCAGTTCTTTTCCATTACTGCAGTCTATTTAATACCAAACATCTTTGTTATGTAATAAATGGGAGTTTACTGCAGAGTGCCACAATACCTAATTATAATCCACTGTACTAACAACTTAGACACCGACAATCTCACTGAAAGGAAACCTGGTGCTATGTGCACATATGAGTAGCTATCAAACCAGAGAAAGTGGTGTAATGAGTGAGTGGAGATACCAGGGGTAGAGCCTAACTCATGTGGAAAACTGCTTTTATTTAGAATTTCTGCTAAATTTGTGCACTTTTAAATTTCTTAAATATTTTAGTTTATGATGAGCTCAATAAGTTACCTAAGATGTCTGCAATTGAAAATTAGAGCAAAATTATGCCCCAAATAAAGATAAGAATGACAAGAACAAGTTCTTTAGTCCATGCCTTCCTGTGCCCTGGCCTGAGATGATGCTGTCATCTTGTCTATCTTCACTGGATTCGTCGACTTTTTCCACATCGCAGCAGAGCAGATCCCCCCATGAGCTGATGGAGTCACTCCATGTGAAATTCAGGGCAATGCAGAACACATTGTCCTCAATGGAAGGCAAGGTAGAGAACCTCTCATCAAAAGCTGGGAAACTAGACAGGCACATGGTGAATGTGGAGCAACGGATGGAGAAATCAGAGGCCAGGACCCAAGTCTGTGAAAAAGAAATCGCTGAGAATAAATCTGTGACTAATATGATGGTTAAAATCTGCTGCTCTTTAGAATGAAAAGGGAGATTCTAGGGTTGAGGGAAAGGAAGTCTAGAAAACATTCACATCTTGGGCATCCTGGCCATGGAAGAGACCCCAAACTATGAATCCTGATTAACATACGTTAATCTTTTATCTTTCGAACATGAATGTTAAAGATGGCATGTATGTAGAGAAGTAATTTCTACTATCTTGAAAGCCTATTTCCAATTTGGGGATTTAGGGTGAGAATGGTATCAAGTTCTTAAATTTAAAAGTTATGCAGTTTTAGATGAATTAATACAAGAAAAAGAAAGTATTTCATAAAAGACTGAAGATTCTGTTGACACTAGATATTTGTCTTGCAATGCGGATCAAAGTCAGGAACCAGTATCACTAAAGAAGTAATTAAAAAAAAAAAAAAAGAAGTAAATGAAGCAGCAGAATTCAGTATTTGGTCAAAAGTGATTCATAACGGTTTGGGTTTTTTTTTTGTTGTATTTTTGCTGGGTTTTTTTTGAGGGGTGAGGTGCTCTGTTTCCATGGTTTTGGTTGGTTTGTAATTTGGAACCTTTTTTCAAATAAGCAAGATCTGGAGAAGGCAATAGAGAACAGCCTGGAAAGTATGAAGCACCAAAACCTGAAGTGGGTTCCATGTTGAAGCATGGATGTAAAAATATGCTCATTTCTAAGCTCCTCCCAACTACCCTTCTATTTCATTTATATAACATGTCTCCATTGTGTCTGTTTTAACAGCCTAATTTACCATTCTGTGTTTTTGACATTTTAGAAAAAGCAATTTTGCATTTAATGCTTGTGCCTACTGCACTGTATTTCCCTCTGGCACGGCACAATTAAACATATGCTGTGAAGTGTGTCACTTTCTAAGATACTGTGATGTCTGAGGAGCCTAATCAGCAATTCCACCTTTACATCTAAGATCATAACTAACTATAATTTCCTTACCCCAAAAAGAAGACAAACCATGTACTTATGAGAAAATGCAAGTAGAAACAACAGGTTTGGGGTTTTTTTAAATTGGTAAAACGATTGCACATGGAGATAAAATAAACAGAGACTCAAAAATATTATGAACTGCAGCTAATGAAACAGAGACTATAAAAAGAGTGTTCGGAAAAAATTCTTTCACCAAAACAATAGGCTGCACAATCAGCCTAAGTATCAAGAAAGAAAAGAGCTAGCTGCCTGCCTGCATGCAAGCCAGTTGAGACTGGATGCTGAAGTTAAAGAAATGAATGTGTGATATCCAGAAAAAGCTGCCACCGTAAGAAACTGTGCCTGTTATACAAAGAGGGTGAAAGCTGCTGTACACTTAAGCAATAAATACAGCAGAAGAGATACTACTGAATTTGTGAATCAAAAGAACATGCTATACTGTAATTCAACCATCTAACTTGCCAAACCAGTCAGCTATATAAAGTCACACCCTTATCCAGTTCAAGGCCCTAATAAACGTTAGCAAGTCACTGTATAAACTGAACTACCAGTAAATACTTCATACACAAGCTCTACTACAGAAAATCCAACTCCATAAAGACTACAGCTATCTTTGCCTGGAGCATACTGAAAAGTCCTTAAAAGCTTAAAGGCCAGTGGGTTCCACATATTTTCTGCCTCAGTTCTGAAATGCTCTTAAACTACAGCAAAAAAAAGACAAATGAAATGGCATCAGTTCCAGTAATACCTTGCTTCTATAAATGTCTTCAAAAAGCCCAACAACCTGCCAATTTCCAAAGTACTAACGTTTATAAACAACCGTGGAAGAACAACCTGTCTTTTGCACCATCTTGTCTCACCAAAATAAAACATTGAGGTGTAAACTTTATAACAACAGTACTTAGTACCACAAGTTTGAGAAAAACTGCATATACAAAAGGGCAAAGGAGAAACTCAACTTCCAAATCTAAACTGAACTTAAATAGCAGCTACCTCTTGTATATGCACTTTTTACCAACTTTGTGGTAAGAACTACACTTCTAGATTATTAAATAAGACTGGCCACTTAAGTTGCCAATGTTTAGCAATATACTTTCTCATACTAAACAAAGTTCAGGCAGTATAATAAAACTTTGGTTTATATTAGTACACTACTACTTGATGACACAAAGTAACACATTTCTTAATTATTGCAGGCAAGTATGGAATTCTCAAACTACAACAGACGCCCTGGTTTTCAGAAAACAAAATACTGAACAAACAGAATTAATGAGAATTGTACAGTCTTCCCAGAGACCTAAAATGCTCTATGGACCACCCAAATTAACTCATTGTACACAGATATTCTACATATGGAATTCTAAAGCCAACTTCAATCACCTTCTCACTGGCCATGTGCTGTTGTTACTACTTGTATAGTGAAAAACCCCTGTAGTAGACTTTTACAATTTATTTCGCACCTTCTTCTCTGTACTCGACTTTCTGAGAAAAAAGTGATCCTGGACAACCTGTATTTATTTTTCATTTTAAATAACTACTTAACATTCTATCTTACACCCAATCTCAAGAAAGTGAGTAAAACCTAAAATTACGCTAAAATAATTTACCCATACTGAGCAAAACTGACTAACAAGAAGCCACAGTGGCTTGCTATTACTGAGGCCACAGAGCACCATGTTCTCCAAAGGTATTTCTTTTCTGAAATCCCCCACAAGAAAGAAATAAATTTATCCATGGTACACTTTATGAATAATTTTAAAGAAAAAGTCTTCTATAACAACAGTTAAAAACATACATACAGACAGACTTATCTGTACCTGCTTTGCCATTCAATAGCTTTTTCTGGTAATATTGCTGTTCAAGTTGGGGGTTTGCACCAGGGCGCAGCAGTGCCTTTCCTGTACCTCTGTTACTAGTAACAGCTACTGGCTTTCCTGTGGAGAAAAAATGCATATACTTACAGGTCAATACCTATAATAGCTTACATTTTAATAACAGCACAATTAGGATAAGATCAGAAGGATTTTTAATTTACTTTTTTTATAGTTTCTTTCAAGCTTAGATGCTCTCAAGGCGCTAAAGAAGGAACAGCTATGAAAGGGCCTTGGAATTGTGACAATGAATCTGTCTTAATTGCAGTCACATGTAAAGAAGAAAAGTTTTTCAAGAGTGAAAACACAGCTAACACTAGTTTGTCTTTAATAACAAATATAAATGGAAGCTGTGAAATTTCACCAAAGACCTAATGATTCATTAGTCTAAGACAGAGCAAACACTTGGACTAATTTGAAATACTTCAACATGTTTATTGGCTTAACTAAATCAAAAAAATATACACATGCCAAAATGCTTAGTTCCACTTAGTTCAACTGTGCAAACCAAAACTTCTAGTAAACTTTTGACTTTTCTGTAATATCAACACCTCCATGGTACTTCCAAAGGAAGCCAATTTATGCACTGAAAGTTCTAGCAAACTTCTGTGGAACAGAAAAAGTATCTGCAGAAAAGTCTGACATTCTTTATGTTCCAGTTATGGAATTTGAAACTTGGCAGGAGATCAAGTTTTAAAGAACCAAATATAGCAGGAGAATCTCTGATACAGCTGCTCCTGCCTTTGGAAAGAAGAGAACAATGAAACCACACATACAGCTTACTCTTTTCCCAAGGTCTGTGATAGCTGGGAGTGTGAGACGGTCACCACTGCAACAAGTCTTCAAACTTGTGCACCCCTGAAGTTCAGTGTTTGCACAGAACTAAGATCTCCACTTCTGAATGGTACGCTTGTAGAAAACAAACCAAAGTTTGCTAAGGTGCTCCACTAGCTCTCCTTTGTCTTAAGGATGATCACACAGCTCAGACTTCTAAATGCCAACTGAATTGTTCCTGAATCCTCCAGGTCTTATAATAGCTCATGTATAAGAGCTTAGAGAGGAAAGGAGAAGCAAATTTCTCTTGAAAAATATGCATCAGGCAGAGACAATTAATTCTCAACCTTGACCTTTCCACTTTTCTAGTTAAACAAAGCTTTTTAAACTACTTCAGGGAGATTATTAGGATATCCCATTTTATTTTCCTTTTTTTTTAAATAGTCAGTGCCCATACCCCACTTCTAGTATAACTGAAATACAATTTCCAATTCCTAATACGGTAGATTAAAATCTGAGTAAGTTTACGTACAATGTCACAGAGAATAGTTACTACAGATTTTACTTCTCTCTTCTTACTTTAGATACTGAAAGGAGATAGCAAGGAGAATTCCAGTTCTCTCTTCCACTTGCTTTTGGATTGTGAGAAAATAAACAGGAGAATGAAAGTTGCATGGTATAATTATTGAAGATGCAAGAAAAAAGATTAATATGCCAAATTAATTCTGTAACTGTGCAAGTCTGTTTTTTTAAAGGCTTAACTGAGTAAACTGTAACACACAGACTTAAATACTGACCTTTGAGATCTGGTCTATTTCGGATAGCCACAGACACAAAGAAGCAATCCATATCCACGTGCATTATACAGCTCTGTGGCTTGGCTGAGCTCGCAACAGACACATTACCTAGTATGAAGATACACCAATAGAAAACTTGAACCCTAATTTATACACTTTGGTACTACTCACAGTAGTCATCAAGGTCTATTATCAAGTTTTTACACCCTCTAAACCATAAATATTTTTGTTTCCTCTCACCAAGAAGGTGTTTACTCTGAGAAAGGTAAACATAAGCAGCAGACAAACAGCCTAAACAATGAACTAACTTAAGAGTTTCTATTTTTTATTTTCTTATAATTAACACCTTCTACCCTAACAAGTTCCCCAAATCCCAAGGAGATTAATGCATGTTGTTGGCACTGGATCTTAATTTTGCTATGTTAACACTGAATCAGGAAGAGTATTTTACTTCTTTTTGTTCATCAATCAGAAGACTGCTTCAAAAGATAAAAATGTAAGTTTAGCTGCACTACGAGCTACCATTATTCTTCATGAAACACACCACAATTAGTTTTTAAAGTCCCATGCAACTCCATTTTGTCATTGCTGTACTTAGACGCATGCAAACATTCAGCCAAGATGAGCAAGGTAACTCCTCACTGAAAAACGTACGTGCCTAAAACACTAGAAATGCTTTCTACAAGTTCAAGGCTGCAGGTCTATGTTGCTGACCTACCAAAGGTGGCAATATCTAACAAAAAAAATGAACTTGAACAATGCATAAAGTGTAGCAGTGAAAAAATACTTCAATACATCAAGTGAACTGTTCCACTTAACATCTGGGTTAATTACTGAATAATCAGAAAAATATCCTCTTGGTTTTAATCATTTACATTTTGAACTCATTCTTTGAAAAATAAGGACTGTCTTATAATGGGCGTATTTACAAATCAAGCAATCAAGTTAAGGAGCTGCTACTTGTCAACTGAATCACAGGCATTACCTATTTGAATGCTCTAGGCCAAATCAAAGAGAAAATAAAAATATATTAGCTTATATCACATTTTGATTTAAAAAAATACACATTAGGTAGTTCATAAGCTAACATGTTTGATAACTGGGGTGTCCTAACACAAACACAGAATCAGTAAATTTATTATCTAACAATTTTTGATGTGGCAATTTCTTAAGCATATTTTCATATGATTACAAGTGTATAATTTTACAGCACAAGAGTCAGAATCTCTTTAATGGTACAGAGCTAACCTTTTAATTTAATAAGGCTGTAAACAAGAGATTCTAAAGATGCAAAATATTTTATCTGTAACACTTTGACTCTAATAAATTCTACATATTTTTCACTTTGGCCCTTGATGCAATGACATAAAATACTTCTCTTTAAGCCAGGTTCAAAAGTCTCTTATGACACTACTACCCACTTTAACAGACACAGAGCTATATAAAAGTCTTACTAACAAAAATTTTAGATTTTAACTCACGCCCAAATGTTACTCATCTTTTAAAAGCTCATGCTGAACAGTAAGGATTTTTTCTTCTCTTTTTCTCCCCTGCAGATTTTCACACAGCAACTACAGATTTGTGTATTTAGATATACATAGTATTTTTCTCCCTTCTCAAACCATATATGTTGGTAAAGTCAGAAATACTATTTCTACAAGGAAGAATTGAATATAGACCAGAGTATCACATTAAGTAACATTTTAAGTTAAAAAAAAAAAAAACAAACAAAGCCAAAAGGACTTGCATCCATTAGTGTTCACTGCACCAAAGTCATCAAGTTTTTCCAGATAGTCTGACTATAATATGAATACTAAACTATGTAGTGTCATTTGGACATTTAATGTACGAAGATATAAGGCATCTTCTTAACATAAACCTTCTTAAACAAGTATCTACCTGTGTCAGTTTTAAGTGCAGACCTGCCTGTTTTCCATTTTTTAATTTTTTCCCTTCCTGGAAAGACACCGCTGTTTTTTCTCTGCAGGCTGTTGACAAACTCTGTCAATTCACACTTCCACGTTGATATATGATGCAGTCTTGAACGCGAATAAAAGTCAGAAATAAAACTACAATCTGAAGGTTTGGACACAGGTAAGGAATCTGCCTTGCTAGGAGCAGGTACAGAAGTGCTTTTTGTGCTTGAAGGCCCCTGAACAGTTGAGTGGTGAGCACCATTTATTTTAGCATTACTGTGCAAAAATGAAGATGAGGATGAGTTACTTATAGTCCTGTGTGGACTCCACGAAAAGTCTGTATTTTTGTTGCTTTGCTGCAACTGCTGCATTGTGCAGTCTCTAAAGTCAACCATGCCTTTGTCAGTCTTCCCCTCCTCCTGCACAGGGCCTGGAGACAACCTGCTTGCAACACCGTTGCCGGAGGGCACCAAGCAATCCTGTGTCTTTAAGGCACTGGTAGAAGTGTGTGTGTGTCCATTGAAAAGGGCGGTGCTGTCTTTATGAGATTGAATCCCGTTTTGTTTCCGTATGGGAAGAATCTCCTCCAGCTCTGTAAATCCAAAATCGTCACCTTCTTCCTCTTCCTCATTCCAGCTGCTTATTCCATTGGGTGTGATTTCCTTTTCCATTTCATACTTTTTAATATGATTTCTGAAACAGATACAATAATTAAATACCGTATCTTTTATAAATAAAGGCACATTTATATGTACTTTCAAGCTTCTTCTTCCTAATTGTTCCCAATATATACTTCAGTTACATTCACAAGACAATTATCTCAAATTCTGAGCCACATCCTCTCAGTAACACAAAATATAAAGCCGTATCAAGGATTTTACAGATTTTGTGTATTATTAACTAGGAATTTACATGGGAGTGACCATGCTCACATTAGAAAAGCTACTTCCAAGGCCTTTAATCTGGCAGGCAGTCTCCAACTGAATTACAATAATGATTTATTTGTTAACAGAACTGTACTGCCACGCACAGCATGAATGTTGCAGGAATATGCAGGAGGATCAATTCCATCAGAAGGAATTGTCCTTTTATCAAGAGATGTGATTTTCCTTAACTAGTTATAAACAAACAAAAAGAAAAGAAAAAGTATACACAGAGAACTATTTTTAGGAAATTATTTTAGATTAATGTTAGATTCATTTTATTTTTTCTTAATGAAAAAATCTGTTCAAGCTCTAGAAATCAAATGTAAACTTAGCTTTGATAAAAACCACAAAAAAAATAATTTTCAGCTTTTAAGCATATAAACCAAAGTATTCTGCCACAAGTGCACTAACACAAAGACAAAGCTTTACAAAAAATTAACTCTGGAAATGAAAACCAAAGTCTTCAAGAGTTTTACACACTCTTTATCTGCTAGAAAAAACCCAAGAAACCCAACCATCACTCCCAGCTCCCAAAGCTAGTAATTTAAGTACACAAAAAAAGTGCAAAAAAATTAGTTATTCAAGCTACTGAGACCAGAAAGCCAATTAAGCGTGAAAACAATTTGGTTAAGATTATCCATATATAAGTTACAGTAAACATAGTATTTTTGAAGAGTTGTGTGGTTGAAAATGGTATATTCAGTGGTACATACTTAGTGGATAGGCAGGATTTTAAAGTCATGTTTTTCAGACTACACTGATATTTTGGGAAGTCTGAATATTCTTCTCATTTAAAAAGTTTTTAACAATGCAATAGTAAGGGGTGATGGTGATTGTACCACTCATTATTTAAAATATTGGTATGAAATACTGCCTAAGATATTAATTTTGTGAGAATGGTTTTATTTTCCTAAATGTAGACAAATCCCACTCATGTGGTGAAGTCTCCTCAGCATTATGCACGACTTGACTGTAAAAAATTCAGCAGACTGTGGAAGAACCCAGATCACCAGTACAAATCAGAAAGTACAGTATCTTGCACAGTATCCTAGGCCCTGTTTAAGCTGCAGTGTTGAACCAGATGACATCCAGATATCTTTTCCAACCTAAAAAAATTCTATAATGTTATTATTCTTGCCTATAAAGAACAAATGTGTATTTCTGAAAAAGATGCAGGAATCTTCTTATTAAAAAAAATCCATAGAAGAGTTCAAGTGGAATGTTTCTTTCCAAATTCCAATTCCTCTGCCAGTTAAAAAGTTTCACTGGTGCTTTCTCTTCAAGTCTCCCCTCAAGGTCTCTTAGGATACTTTTTTTATATTGTGATTTCATTTTTTAATCCATCTTCTCTCTCAAGCATAATTTAAACCTCGGTGTTAGTATACATAATCTCTGCTGTGACTTTCTTTTCTTTTTAAGAGGCTAAAGAAAGAGATGAACAACCAGTATGTATTTATATTCATTCCTAGACACCTTTAGCAAAAGTAGTCACCAGATTTTTATTTTTGAAATAAAGAACTACTTTTCAGTGTCACCAATCAGAATGCTTTAAATACATGCCTGTTGCTTCCATACAGATATATTACATCCTAGGACTCCTAGGTCATATTATCAAGCAAACTGTAGTCCAAAGACTAGAGACAAGGCTTGGAGTCCAGGTCACTGAGTTCTTTCCTCGACTATTTATACAGCTATACCTTACTTTTAAATTTCAGCACCTCAGAGCTTACAAAGCACCTCTTAAAAAGCTGAAATGCGCTTAAAAAATGCTATCTACAAATGCAAACTCATTATGGGTGAATGATGAGCATCTGCATTACAAAATCAGAAACACTTACACCCTGTTGAGATCTTTAGCTATATTGCTTGGACCTGGCACGGCATCTTCAGGTTTGCATATGCTGTTAAAGTTGAGACCTTTCTGAACACTTGACTGCTTGGTGTAAAGCTGATACGGAATGTGCGAAAGGAGACGTCCAGCTTTAATGCTGAAAAAAGAAAAAACAGGTTACTGCTTAAGAAATTTTAAAAAATCCTAGTCTTCTATGCCAAAAAAAACCCCCTTATATGTACTTGTAGTGCCTTCCACAATCCCTTTCTCAACCCTTAACTGGATTGAACTGAAAAGTAATTTGTGATGTGGTGACTGGTGCAACAAAAGGTATTTGCAAAGATGTGTTGGTCAGTTGTCTACATCCATTTGTCTTTCTAACTGACACACACAAACCCCAAATATTTAATTTAAACAAAACAGACAAAAAACCCCTTGGTTAGTGGTCCAGGTTATTCGACCTGAACAATATTGACTGAGCTCTTTAACATGGAACAAAATAGGATAGAATTTGAAAGAGGTTAGCTATGATGTGGTTCACTGTTAAAAATTAACTACTTTTTTCATTCCATAAGGCTAATTACCCCTTCTTGTAAAAAATTCACTGAGGCAAGCTAAACAGAGAATAATTTCCAAACAGACCTTCCATAAATATCTACAGCAACCATTCCAGTTATTCCTACTGTGTTCCAGTCTATCTCTCTCTTCTTTTTCTTCTTCCACTGAAACTGCAATTATACTTGAGTAACTGCTAAAGTCCTTAGGGAAGCCACACACTTAGAAGTGAAATCGTCTCAAAAATACACCACAGGATGATTTAATCTCTCCACCCCAACACCTGTTGCTGGCAGCAGAGATAACAGCCTTCCAAGCCTACACTTCATCTCTTCTTTGTACACAATTCTTCACATTGAACACTGGCTCAGAGACGCTGGGACTTCTTCCAGCAGAGGAATCTCTCCCATAGCAAAGCAGATTGCTATTAGCATTTAGTTTTGAAGACAAAAATGGAGTCAGATTTTAAAGATAATTTAGCTCAGTGTTCTTCTGTTCTTCAGCACCTGAATGCTTTCTCTTGCTCGAATCTGTACTACTGTCAAGGGAGCTGGGCAGTAGAACAAAAGCCCCTGGGAGCTTTCTGGCTGCAATTAGAGAGAATATAGTAGGGGATCACATTTCCCAATTAGATAAATTAAAACTAGTTAAGCATACACATATACCTGGTATGGTTTCTATGGAAATGGGATAGCAAAACAGCCCCAAAAATGTATCAATTAAATACTGTCTGATACATGAATATATATAATTCCTAAAGGAACATTATTTACATTTAACATTGTCAAATGGAGTTAAAAATACACCTGGGAGAGTTACAAAGCTTTCTTGTACACAAAGTGGTAATGCAGCAACTCAGTTTTTACAATGCCTGATTCAACTGTTTCTCAAAAGGCCGTGTGAATGTAGGTGCAGAACCACCTTGGTAATATTGCAGAATAATTGCTACAATTTCAAGATGATTAAACAAACCCACATTTATTTAAGAACTCGTTCATGACGTCAAGGTTTTAGCTACTGCAGTAGCTGCATTACTAGATAAACAAACAGTTGTTTTTTTCCAAACTGCATTAAGATGCAGCAATAGGAATCCTAGTTTAGATGCATCATTCTTTACCCATTTCACCTTCCCTGCGTCACAGAATTCATAATCACTAAAAAAAAATCAGGTTGGAAAGGACCTCTGGAGGTCTCTAGTCCAAACACTGATCAAAGTGTTACCTTTAAAGTCATATCAGGTTGCCCAGGACTAGAAGTCCACCCAAATTTTGAGTATCTCCTAAGGCAGAAATTCTACAACCCTCTCTAAGCACCTGTTTCACTTTTTATTCTCTTTTAACTGTGAAAAATCTTTTTCTTATAGTCGAACTTTTCTTTGCTGCAACTTGTGACTATTGCCTCTTGTCCTCTTGATGTACATCTTGAAGAAAAATCTAGCTTCTCGCCCTCTGTAACCTCCATCCAGGTAAATGAAAGACAACAATTAAACCCCATCCTAGTTGTCTCTCTAAGCAGAACAGCTTCCTCAGTCTCTTGTTATACATCACATGCTCATATTGGTGGTACTCCTCTGAACTGAACACTGCAGTTTTAAGTACTTCTCCTACTGAAAAGCCCAAAATCTGACACACAACTCCAGATTTAACTTCAGAAGTGTTGAACAAATTGGAAGAATAACTTGCCTTGATCTGGACTGTGGTCTTGCTAATGCAACCAGTATGCTGTTAGCCTTTGTCTCCACAAAGGAATAAATGCAGCTTCATGGTTATCTTTTAGGGTAAGACTTGAGGGTCCTGGTGGATTACAAAGGTGCGTCCCAGCCAGTGAGTCCCTAGCCTGTCTGGCTGCATGGAACTGATTCTGTCTTGTGTTCAGCACTCTGCATTTTGCTTTGTTGAATTTCATCAAGTTTCTGCCATCCCATTCCTACAGTCTGTGGATGCTCTCCAAAGGGCAGACCTGCTCTCCAGTATATCAACTGCTGCCTTCTAAATCATCCACAAACTTGCTGAAGCTACTTTCCACTGTATCACCACTGTCCATGTAGTTTGTGAAGACATTCAACTGCATCTGCCCCAGTATGAACCCTTCAGAAATGCCCCTTGTGGCTATTTGCTAGTTTGACTCTGAACTGCTGACCACTATGGTGACTAAGGCAGTTGGGCCAGTACTTACATCCCTCAGCCAGCAGCCCACTATCCAGTTCATATCTCCCCAATCTGTCTTCAATAATGCAACACGGGACTGTGCCAAAAGCGCTAGTGTACTCATAGCAAATGGTATCTACTCCTCTCTTTCGCATTTGAAATCCTCATCAGAAAACCAGGTGTCATACCCAGAATAATATTTTTAAAAAATTATTTTAAACTATTTTCTTGATATTTGTATTAGATTAACACAGTCCTTTAGGAAAAATATTCACCTAATTTGAAAATCAAAATAAAGAATCCACAAATACTGGCACCTCATGTTATCCTCAGTCTCTGAAAAGTGATTATAAATGTCAAAGAATGTTAAAAGAGTATCCAAATTTGAAAGTCAAGCTCTCAGATCACCTGAATTTGGCTTTCACTGCACATAATGGTGTGCTGTATTTTTCAAATAAAGGAATATTGACTTAGGAAGGAGGCCTGCCTGTAATCCTCTTCATTTGTTATAAACATGGAGAGGTAGCAAAAACACACAATAAGAGGCATGCAGAAAGAATTATTTTGTCACTACAGCAACCACACTATTACTCTGCAACACTGGATTTTGCAACCACTGTTACAGAAGATCTCTATGGGATGCTAATTAAACCAAAATTATAGACCTACTTCCATTTAACAACAGGTTTATAAGAGTCTTATTTTAGACCATAGTTAAGAATATGCAAAGCTTTTAATGCAGCAACAAAGTTCTACATATGCCTTACTATCCTTGTGCAAGTAACTGCAGAATCTTATACAGTTTCCATGGCATATTCCAAATTATGAACATTTTTGGTGTTCTACCTTAATGTCATTTAGATGGCTCTCAAAAAAAATTAAATAGCCATTGTAATGGTGCTATGTTACATTCATTAATCTTTGGAAAGCAGACAGATGCTATAGTGATAAGCACCAATAAAAGACAGAAATTAATTATTCATTTCATTATCAACAAAGAATTCAAGTCACATGCAGTAAGTAAGGAACAGGGGACAAAGAGAAAAAGCCAAATCACTGTATTAGTAGTCTGCAACCTGAACTCAATCTTTTCTGTGCAGAGAATGTGGCAGGTGCCATAGTGAAAAAAGATGGCATGTGATCATGTAATTAAGGACTAAATCATAATATATGCACATAAGAAACAAATCAAAACTCCACAGACAAATGACTTCTTCATTTTGCAACCTTGGGTGACAAGACCAAAGATCTAACAAGACTGTTTTACCAGCAGTTTGTGACAGCAACATTTTAGGGTATATTCTTAACCAAACTGAAAAAACTGCAAACCCGTCATACTGCCTAATAGAGAACTGCAGAGGGGCTTTTTACAAGAATGTGTAGTGACAGGATAAGGGAGAATAGCTTGAAGCTGACAGAGGGTAGGTTTTGATCAGGTATTAGAAAGAAAGTCTTTACTGTGAGGATGATGAGGCACTGGAACAGATTCCTCAGAGAAGCTGTGGATGCCCCATTCCTGAATGGATGGGGCTTTGAGCAACCTCATCCAAGGTCTAGTGGAAGGTGACCTAATCGACAGCAAGGAGGTTGGAACTAGATGATCTTTAAGGTCCCTTCCAATTCTATGAAATTGGAAACTCTGCATCTATTACACTGATTTTTGCCAACTGATCTACTGAGAACGTAATTTGGTATTCCATACACGGAGGAGGATTATTTAGTCACTGAGTATTCCTCAACACTGTTGACAAGAAGGAAAAAAAAAAGAGAGGTGGTTGTGAAATTAGCTTCTATTCTAGATTCTGATATGAACCCTGTTCTGTTGAGACAGTGAATTCCCCCATTTCCTTCTGCTCAAATTCATGTATCTGTCTATACTTGGTTCTTCTGACTTATTCTACAGTATAACCTTCCAGAACCAGGATGCAGAAGCTGAACACAAGACACCAGAGTAAAAATTTTAGGAGATTTCACATATTAGGCTTTATCATGTCTCTACTGAACATACACAAATTGATCTTTCTAATCTGGTCAAAATTATAGCAAGCTCTAATGGCACCAATAAAAAAAGCCACATCTTCCAAATAAAATCACACTTGCCATCAGTTGTCCAAGTCCTTAACTTAAACACAGGGGTGAGGCCCTAAAACTTCTGGGAAAAAAAAAATCTGAAAACTTTTTCAAACTGAGTAACTTAAAATGTCTAACTAAAGTTTAAAAATTGACCATAAAGGTACATGATATGAAACAGCCGAATACAAAGGACTGAAAATCAGCAAAATGCAAATAAGATTTCACACATGCATTACAGAACAGTTCCTTGCCTGTTTCCGCTGGTCATCTAGGAAAGAGGCCACTTAAGAATGGCAAGACACTGGCAGGATAATTTCTAGAACATATTCCTGCCTGTTCTGTTTTCTGTGGGTTCCTCAGATGGAAGAAGAGAGATGCAAGCCACACTAACTGCTCTGAGCTTGACTATTGTCTTTATCAAGGACAACTTCAGTGGATTCTATATACTCCAGTGCATGGAGAAACCGAAGAACAAAATTTTTTGTAAATAAAATGCAGACTTTTTTTTTTCCTTTAGTATTTATTATTTTCTTACAAAGTCACAACACAATAAATGTTTAGATGGATTAGTTCCAATTTTATGAGAACATTTTTTAATTGACATCCTTCTTTATATACATGACATGAAACTTATGCAATACACACAACAGATTTAAAACAATCACAGAGTAGTTATTTAACATCCTGAGATGAAGTCTGGCCAATTGGTTAGATATTAAATGGAATAAACAGGATAATGTTCAGTTTCCTAATATGCTTGAGACTTTCTGAATGTTCTTGGTTACGTTTCTTAAAGAACAATCCGTAAGAAGCAAATCTTCCATGTAACGGTGGTATTTCTACTCAGCTGTTCTACAACTTAATTATTTTAAGCTAAACCATAATCTCAAAATGCAATCTTTAATTTTTTTTCTCCCTAGATTTTTCTTGGGTTTTTTTCCCCGCAAAAGGGAAAATCTCCAAATGCAGTAGACCTAAACTTACCTTTCCACAATCCACTCTGGCCGAACTACCTTTTCTCCTTTCAATTCTTTTATTTTGGCATTTGGAAGATTGGTGGCAATAATGTGAGTTGTTTTTGATCTGGAATAGTACACATGGTATTGGCCTCCATGTAACATCATCAGCTGTCTTAATTCATCAGCTGAGGGATCTATAAAATTAAAACCAGAAATATTCCTGTTTAGTGTTAGCAAATACAGTGAGTAAAGTAACTTAATTTGATAAATATGATGCCATGGTCAGAAAGAGTGCAAACCATTGTTTTACTCTGGAAAAAAACTTAAAAGTTCTTCAAAGAACAAATCAGAAAAACATTTTGCAAGAAATGCAGAAAACTGTTTTGGAAAACACTAATTCAAAATGCAAACATTCTACTTGCTATAGAGGAGCTTCCCACAATATGTATGGCGGAAGGCAGGAAAAAATACTCAAGTAGATGTAATGTTAAACTTCATTAAAAAATGCTTTACATCAACAGAATACAAAATGAGATTATCTTTTCACCAGAGTTCAGGAGAATAGTTTACACCCAGAAGCAACAGAAAATAATTAATATCAAAAGGGTTTAGCAACAGCACAGAACTCCTACTATGTAATTTCTGATGTACTAAAGTTAACTCACTCCTTCCTTACCAGGTTATTCTTGAGTTGTTACAGGGAACCAAGAATACCTTAAAAACCCACAACTCTTCTGATCTCCTCAATTATTTTAAAAAGAGTACTTACTTTGCAAGCAGAGGTGGGGGAAAAAAAGAAAAAAGTGTTAGCTTTGCAAAGTGTTTGCAGTGGCGTCACACAGGCACCAAAAGATTTGGGTCAACACTAACACAATGTTTTAATAGTGAATCTAGCACAAGATATTTTTTTTTAAAAAGTTGAACAATACAAGAATGAGGAAAAATTTTTTAAAGGATACAGTTACAATTCCTTTCTGTCAGCTCTCAAAATATGTCTAACACTTCATTATTCCTCTAACTTTTAACTAAAAATAGCACACACTTTCTCCAAATGTTACTTTTCCTACTCCAGCCTTTTGGACAACCATCTTCTAGTGCTCTTTTTAGGGACTAGCCTCTTGAAGAATACACAAATGCTGGATTTTCACTAAAGAAACTGCATGCATTAAACAACCAATCCAGATGTATTAATAGTTTAACATATCCACCTTAACCTTTTTCAATCCCTTTGAGCCCTGTGCTTAAACTAGCACTAATCTATCCCATAGAAGCTCTATGCATCAGTTACATAATAATCACAACATTCCTGGCAGAGATCCCTGAAAAAGGCTTCTGGGGAGTTTCCAAAAGGTGATTAAGCTGCTTTACAGAAGTAAGGAGAAGTAGGAACATAAGCATGGTAGATTAAAAACCTTACTCCAGCTAACATGCATTATCAGTCCATCACAGATGGTCCCTACAATACATAAATGTCTTACCTCTTCTCTTCTTCCTCCTTCCACTATCAGGTTCTGTCTCACACATTATGCCACTCTGTGCAAGAAAACTTCGACATACTCTCCCAAGTGTAAATTTAAAGCATACAATCTAACCATTGCTAATTTGAAAAAATTAAAAATTTAATAAGTGTAGGAGGATGGAGGAAATTGAAAGGCTTCATTTCAAATAGTAAGATCACAGAAACCTGGGAAGATCTACTCCTATTTCTACAAGCTATGTTATGTAAATGATATAGTAAAGCAATATTTATATTCAGAATGTAAATCTGATTTTTAATTGAAAACCTTAATCATGAAAAACAACGGAATATACAAAACATATACAGTAATTGTCATGTATTTACTTAGCTGCAAATTCATGTGTTTTACAGTTGCCTCTACTCAGAATGGTAAACATGAGAACAACACAATACAGATCCTTAAAAAAAATAAAGGTTCACCTGTCAAGCCATTGACGTAGATGGCGACTCCACTAAAGATACTTGATGAATTTCCATCCCTCTGTTGTTGTATGGCTGAATCTGACCGGAACTGATCCTCCAATTTCTTAACTTTTGCTGACATGTACCCACCCTAGTTTTTAAGTGAAAACAAAACACAACCCATGATGCCAGTCTAACTTCCTAATGTACATACAGGAAATACAGAAACTGGTCAATTATAAGACTGGAAAGGTAAGGAACATTCCTCCAAACTGAGTTTGTTTGACACACAAAAGACATTCATTTTTCAAATGAAAAATAGCAAATGCTCCACTGTAAACTTGTATCTAGAAGATAACTGCATCTTGTTACTAATAAGGCAGGATTTATTTCATATTCCTTAATCTTTTTCTCATAGGAAAAGATTCTACATATATAAAAACTCTTATAGAAGAATAAATTTGGGTGCTAAATTGGTGGCTCATTGCCTAACAAAACAATGTGGTTCCATGTATTTTCAGTTCTTAAATATACATGAGACAGTAGTATTCTAAACATTTATGTAAATTAGGTGCCTCAGTTATTGTTTATCCAACTACAGAATGTGGTGGAGACAACCATAGTTTTCAAATTACTTAGTTTATTTTTTAAATAGTGATTTGAAGCTATTCAAGGGTCTGCACTTATTAATAATGAAATGTAATGATTATTGTGAACAAAGACTTCAAAACCTAGTCATTAAAAACTTTCTTTCAAACTTAATCATATGTTTTCAAGTAAAGCAAAAGGGTTTAATTTAGAGCGTCCTTTTAGCATGTAGAACAAAACTGTAACCTCTTTTTAAGCACAGTGCCATTTACCACTTTAAAAAAAAGCCACTAGGTTTTGAACATACCCATATTCCCCATCCATCGCCATCGGCAGCTCGTTTCCGCCATCCACCCCGCCTCATACTGAAGCTTCTGCAGAGGAAGAACAATGCTTGATCAATTAAATGTTCATCAATGGAATTTCAATGGTGGCACTACAGGCCATTTACAGATTATCACAAAGATTAAATTTTTTCAATCAACTTCACTGAAGTATTTGAATTCTACAGCCAATCTAGAAATGCAGTATCACATGAAAACCTGATTCCTCAGTTTTGTAGTAATGCATACTGTGGTTCCTGCTACATATGAAAACCCACACATGCACGTTTTGCTTTATTCACCCTGAATATAATTGTCCTGAATATAATTGAATATATTGAATATATTGAATATATCACCCTGAATATAACTGAATATATTGTCCAGGTCATGAACAATCNAACCTCCTTACAATGTTCACTGTCCATTACAATTTATTAAATTCTTTCTGTTCATCATACATCTCCTATTAAAAAAGGAATAATAAAAGATTCTTAAATACAACTGCTAACATCATGCAAAATATTGTCCAGGTCATGAACAATCTTTTATTTCCTATTTGATACCACAGACATGGTGTGATGCAATCACCTCTTGGTATTAGAGACTGGATTAATTTCACCAATGGATTTACAGTTGATTATAAAACATCCAAGTGTTTGTTGCTGTAATGCAACACATCATATCAAAGCAAAAAACCAAAGGTGCTCTTATGGTCAAAGAAAAGCCAGCTGTTTAAGTGACCTAGTATGATCTATAGTTAGATTTGTGATTTGATTCTTTGGGGCTTTTAGTTCGCATTGCTTAATAAATAAATAAATTAAAAAAAGAAACAAACTCAACCAGCCAAAGTGCAGTTTTCCTTTATGCAAGACACTTATCCCTGGACCACGAGCTGAACACAGCCGTGTTCCCAGATGAGCTATTAGTTGGCTAGAACAGAACTCCTGGATAGAAAAAGCAATGCTTGGACTGTGGCCAACTGTTCACTACACCCAAGTGATTAATTTTTACTATACCTGTTGTAAATCTGATTTTAGAATATTGATTAATGATGTGGTAAGATCATGAGGTCACTGCCTGCTATTACATCTCTCACTTTCCAACCAAAATAGTTCTCTAAATAAAAAGACAAAATAGTCTTTTAGGTCTATCAGCTCTTAGAGGATAAGGACAAAACTCTGAAACTAAAAAAAGGTGACTGTCTTAAGTCTTCTATTTCATTAAATATTAAATTTATATTCCTTTATCCTCCCTCAAAACCATGCAAAACTACACTAAATACACAAAAGGAAGTCAACTGGGTTTTTTCCATCCTTTTGAGCCTCTGGACTATTCACAGCATTGTCCAGTAACAAGAGCACAGAAGCTTCACTCAGTCTCCAGCTTACCAGAAAGCACATACAGTTGTGGATGGAGATGACAACACATTCTGGTCATTTTCCTATCCAGGCCCTCTACTGCACTGTTTTGGAGACTGCCTCATCTATTGTATTAAAATTCCATTTCTTATGAATCTAGCTGAAAGTGAGTTCTAGCTTTTGTCTCTTAATTCCCTTTTGTCCTAGAGGACTAAGCAAGCATACTCTGATATCCAGTTAAACCACTCTGGACTGCAGGCAGATTTGATTGCAAAATAAGACACAGCTGCAGAAGTAGTTTTCATAAGTACTATCATTTTCATGGACTACTGCAAATATGCCAAATTAGGCAACCACAGAATTGTAGTCAAAGCAGGCAGCAGGTATTTTGAAAAGGTAAGCAAGCATCTGTTTTATGTTTCAAGACCTCCACAAACACAAAAAGATCATGAGGCACTTGGTTGTATGCTAACAGTTGTAACTTGATACACAGCTGACATACACGTTGTTGTATGTGCAATTATGAAGATCAATCACAAGTCAAGGAGATGATCTCTACACCAACATCCAAAACAAAGCAACCCCTTCTCAGATTGCTGTATTTTCCTTCTAGGTACGTACATTTCTTACCCAGAGACCTATTTCCAAGACATTAGTCCTTCTGAAATTAATTTTAGTGGTTTGGATTGCATCTAATAGATACCACAGAACTCTTACGGAGCACTCAGAAAAAAGAGAGGAGATGAGCTAGATGACCACGTAAGATACAAAATTTACTTTTTTCCTGCAGATGACAGTGTATTGTGAAAATGGCTTGATGACTTCTTTCCTATGGAAAATTTGTATTTTTCCATCAGCTGAAGTGAAATGTAATTCACATCTATCACTTCTGGCTAAGAAATTCTTGGAAAAACAGAAAAGTGTAAGTTCATGAAAAAAGAAAAACCATTAATGAAAATGTCATCTAGTTTTTTTCAATACTACAGATATCAGTGTATGAGCTCATAAGAGACACCAGAATTTTAACTAATAATTACTCTTTCTCCCTCTTAATAAAGCATGACAAAGTCTTAAAAGGTGGCTACAAAAATGCCAGAGGCTCTCTCTTCATAAGGAGCCACAGGGAGAGCACAAGAGGCAACAGATACAAGCTGCACCAGGAAGTTTCATCTTGATGGAAGAAAAATATTTTTTAGAGTGAGAACAATCAATGACTGGAATGCAGGGACCTGGCAGAGTCCTCATCTCTGGAGATTTTCATGTTGCAATTACACAGGGCACCAGGTAACCTCAACCAGGCTTCCCTATCCATGAAAGGTTGGACTAGATACTCTTTTGAGGTCACTTCCAATCTGGGCTGTTCTATGATTCTAAGAGTAGCAAATAGAAAACCTCATACAAATATAAACTCTTGCTCTGAAAAAAATGAAGACTGTACAAAATGCATACTCTAAACCACCACAACTCCAATCACTGAGAAGACAGGATTTGATAGGTCTTAACTCTAATCCCTATACAAAAACTCCCTGTGTTAACTAAAATATCTATTGCCTGATAAACTGAAGAACTGCCTTCATAAGAACGAGCTTTTCTGTAACCTTGAAATACATTTAATTTTTATTCAGGACACTGGAAGGTGTGTAAGAAAAATCTCTAGTCTTAAAGTGAAGCCAGTTAAGACCAGACTCGTGGTTACATGCCTAGTTTGAGTAAAACTAGAAATCAAACTGAACTACTAAGGTCAAGGTGCTAAAAACATGATGTATCAACTGCTCAGACGTTGTCTTCCTAGAGCCTACAGAACTAGAGAAACTAGGCTGTAATGCCTACTTAAAACACCTGATAGTGATTTACAATTTCCTTAGAAGATGCAATTTTTGACTCAGTCCACTTACGCCAGTCCACTTGAATTCTAAACACACAGGTTAGGAACATAATACTTCAGTGATTACTAGATGCCTCTGGCTCAAGTCTTCAGCATCATGGATTATTTTCTTAATGATGATATGAAAACCTGGGAGACTAGTTTCTCCCTTTATATTTCCAGGAACTGAATGATGAACCAAGGTTTCTGGACTACAGAGAAACCTCTCTGCTAAAGGCTTGTCCTTACAGTGTGAATTTTTCCTTGAAAATGAAAGTAACCTCTTACAGCTGCCTTGCTGAAACCTAAGGAACAAATGAGCATGAGACATACTTTGTCCAAGATATATTAAACCTGAGAAAAAGTTAAGCAAGATTTTAAACATGCTCACTGGTTCATGAAATAGGAAATGTAAGGATGGTATGATGCTCCCCCTATAGGAATCATGATGAAGGGATGAGTATAAGAGAAACACTTACTAAAGAACCCGCAGAGGTGGGCAGTAGATGAGGTGTGGGTAGGTAGAAATCAAGACGACAGGGGACTTCAAACAGCCATCACAAACAAGCCAATTTCAGATAAGAGTTCATCTTGTAGTTCTTTCTTAAAGTATCTAACTTGTTTGAGAACAGTTCTCACTGCACAAATTCACAGAGACACAGCAAATCACCATAGTTACTAGTTTTTTGGTTATTTCTAGAGCCTGAAGGAAAAGCTACAAAGTGACCCTCTGCCCAGAAAAAAGCCTTTTAAATGAAATTCAAATGCTCATATTCTGAACCTGTGAACATAATGAAATCTTCTGCAATTTAAAAAAAAGAACCCCAACAAACTCTGAAACTCCACAAAAGCCTGTAAAGATATAAACAGTACTCCTAGGAATGCATTCCTGTTTTAAAGTGCAAGAGAAATAACTTTTCAAGCAAAAAAGTAAAGTTAAAAACTCCAGTGGTCAAAATTAGCATAATTTGGCCCTCTATCTCCTTCTAGATCACAAATAAAAGGCAAAATCTTATCATTCTTCAAAATAGCGTTAGCTAAAATTCAAATTTCTATTGGATGATATTTAAGCTAAAAGACAAATAAAGAGTTTTGATGCTTTGTACATCACTAGCAGCTCAGAAATAGTCAACACAGCCACAGATATGTAACATCCCTTTGCACCCTGCTTCACAGGCCTAGCATTATACTTCCCAATCCACAACTGCTTAATCCTTTTACTAAAGACTGTTAATGAAAGCCCACAGACTAGGTAATGGAATGAAATGTTAAGTGTACATTCTATAAATTCTATAAACATGCCTGTGTGCATACAAGACTTACAGAGCAAGGAATGTAGATCTCAATGTTGATGCTATATTTGTTTTAATCTCATCTGTAGTACACACTAAAGAAAGTTATTTCTTTAAAATATTTTAAATTCAGGATGGTGTGATTGTAAGACAGTGGCTTTCCATTATCCTGGGCAATTGGCATAACATGGCTAAGGGACCAAACCAGACCAAAACCACAGGTATTATGGGGAAAAATGATTGGGAGCACAGAATACAGATCTCAATGACTCTGTAAGAAGTGAACATGGATCGTCACGAGCTTTTTAATTCCAGTGTAGTACTAGTCCCTGCTTCTGTCATATGTTTCAGCAGTCTCTCTGCCAAGCATATACACAGTGCAGAGGTATTTTTGCTACCTCTTCAAGTAGCCAACTTAAATCTGGCAGAATATAAACTTTATGGCTCTGCCCTACAAAAAAACATATGAACTACTTCCAAGCCAAAATGAGGCTGCACTGTGACTCAACAAACAATCCTGCCAAAATTGTGTCTAAAGACATCACACAAGTAATGTTCCACCCAGATAATCCAATTTTAGGTAACTGAAAGCTGTATGGAAGTATAACACTCTTAACAGCTAGTCTACATTTCTGACCAGAGTAGACATGCTGTCATTGTCCTCTAATGCAAAAGAACTTGATTTATTTAACATATTCACATGCCACAACCCTATATAAAAGGTGTAACTCCAGCGGAAATAGGGGTGTCTTGGGCCACTGCTAATGAGCATCAGAATCTTTTCCTTGAACTGTAGATTGAATCCATCCCAGCTCAGCAGGGCTTAGAAGCTTTTTCCATCAAGTGGGTATTTTGTGGCTTGAGTTTCATGCCTCTACATTCCAGCTCCCACATCAAACTCACCACTCTGCTTGGCACTAGTCTTCAAGCTCTTTGAGCAAAGAACTATCTTACGTGTTTATACATTTCTAAGCACAAGAGAGTCCTATTCTTGGCTGAGCCTTCTGGAAAAGAGCTGCTGCTACAGGGTAGAAAACTGTTTTCTACCACATATTAAGAAGTCCAGAATCCAGCAAAAACAACTTACACAAAAAATGTCAAAAGCTTTTTTTTTAAGATACTACACGCTTAAATGCCTGTGATTTCAGACACTTCAGGGTTAGCACTACTACTCCATATTAAAATTACTAATTAGTACATTGCAAAGCAACTGAATTTTATTCTAGGTGGGAAATAAAGTCTCAGGTGAAGTTTCTTAAGATGTTTGAGTCAACTTATTGGCTGACTGCTACCAAAAGGGATGATTTTGCTCTTCAGCCTCTGCTGGCCTAACAGGCTTTATCCCTTCTTCCCAACCTCTACAGTGCTTCCAAGCTCACAAGATCCCTTTGTTCACACTGGTGCTATGTGCAATTCAGCTCACTAAATCAACAGAAAATTGACGTAATTTTATGGTTTAGCTTTCCACAAGTTCAGCAAGAGGAAGCGACTTACAGAAGCATCAGATAAAGTCAAAGCAGACAGGCAAAATAAAAGGAATGGATGGGATCTTAAAATTATCTTAGCAATTTCTAGAAACCAACTTTTGGGTCATGACTATAACTAATGGCAGTGTAAATGCAGATACAGAGTTCCAATGAGTTGGCTACGCTTCACTAAGTAGCGCTGCTTATATTTTTTCCCCTGCAATAAACCAGAGGGATAGGCTACCTTACCTTTTCCACAGGGTAAGGGCTTTAAAAAAAGTTATAAACAGCTCCATATCTTATGCCACCTGTCCCCACAGGATAAGCACTCCTAACTACAAGCACCTAATGTTACAGGGCCAACCAGCAAGTTCTGTTATGCAGTTCAATCTTTGAGGGTATTTTAAACCAAGAGAAATGAAATTAGCTGAAAAATGCTTGAAAAAATAGCTATCCCCAAGACCACCCAATACCACCTCCATGTCCTGTGAGTAAAGAGCATAATTTAGGAAAAAACAAACTTCAAAATCTTGGGCAATTTAAATATTAGAAAAAACAGTATGAGAAATTTAGAAATACCATTTGTCTAAAATATGAGCATTCATGGCATTTGCTAGAAAGGCAAAATACCATACAACTCATATAAAACATGGAAAAGCCCCCAAGTCCTTCAGAATCAACTCCTCATGAGCAGATAACTAAGCTAAAACTATGCTCTGTGCATACTTTCACTTGAGCTTGACAGCAAAGAAATTATACTCTGACAACATCCAGTTCAATCAGCCTCCCAGAAAGAGAACTCTCTGCTAAACTAATCCAGTTTCCAAACTGACTATTTTTGCAACTCAAAATGGTCCTTATTTCAGATCAGTTTCTCATGATCAGTACAATCATGGACTAAATACTTTACACACAAGTAACTACTAAGAAATATAGATTTCTTTTGCTGGCTAAACGTCACAATAACACAAAAAGCAGTTGTACAGCAGATAACTGTTTATACCAGAGCTGTACAAGACAAAAGTCTTTATGTATTTCCACAACTAATTAGGGAGTCCGAGACAGACAATTGTTTTAATTGCCACAACTTGAGGAAGCATGTGCATGAGGTCCAGAAAGCAGGATCACTTTACAATGCACACCAGCTTTGAACAATCTATTTTCAATATATCATTTTTGCTCTTATACACGGCATTTGAGACGGTTAATTCTTTGAAAAATAGCAAGACAGATTTAACTTGAAACCAACTGTCAATTCCCCTCTAGGAATAACACTCAGTAGCAGCTACAGTCCATTTAGAGCTTGTCACAAGTAGTGGTTTAACTTGATTTTTCTTCTGCTTACAGAAGACTGGCCTTCAGTTTCAACATTTCTGCATTTTTTGGTCATGACCTCCCCAGCCCCTTCAGAGTTCTTCAGTGATGAGTAGCTTTTCTTCACAAATGTTCATTGCTATAAGTAACCACGTAGCTCAATTCACTTTTTAGTTCAAATATCACTTCTTTCACACAAGGGTTCTTAGTGCCACAATACAATGATAAGTTTCAGCAAACTTCATCAACTGGCTTCATCATTTCTTTTCTGTGCTTAAATTCTTCTGGGGCTTCAACCCCAAGAGGACTTCGCACATTCATAATCTTTATGCCAGCTTCTAAGTGCCTAGAATCCAGAATAAAAACCATTAAGTAAAATCAGAATAAGAAGCACAGTTTGTGAAATTAGGACTCTAAATAGCAACACAGTGAAGGGCCTGTAAATCACCAAAAGGAAATGCTCTCTTGGACTTGAGTATCCAAAACAATAAACAAGATGAGCTTATGAGCTGTGTAGTCTTCCTTCAATCCCCTCTGTTTAGCTATCTATAGTATTTGAGAAGAGTATTATGTCTCTTTTTTCTTTGGAAATGAAGACTGGGATGTTAGTTTTCTACCTAATAAATCAACAGAACTTGTTTAGAAGGTTTTCAGTTTGTGCACTCAGTATGACAATCCACTCCCACAACTCCTGCCTTCCCCAAGCAGCCTATGCTAAGGCATAGACCAAGAAGTCAGTAGGTGGCATAAGTAAACCCATGATCCCACTCCCAAGTAATGAGAAGAGTTACTATTGCTGAATGATTTAGGACTTTCTAAAACTTTCCAGGCACAACTGAAACATCTTTGTAAAGCTAAAGAAAAACTTAACAAGGAAGAAAAAGTGGGTAAGTGGAGGTATAATTATTCAAAAATAACTGTAAAATTTTCATGAGGTGATCAAAGCAAGGAATCTGTGGACGCTCTGAATTTATTAACATCAAGTTCAGAGGAACTGTGCTTGTGAAAACCTGACATATACTACTTTCAGCTTCCCCAGACTCCAGCTCAGGAGATGGGTGAAATCCTTCAGAAGAGACTACATCTTTTCAACTGAATTTAGGTATTTGACTATACATGTGCGTATGGACATCTGTATGTAGGTGCACACACAACAAACTCATCTTTGCTGCTGACCAACGTAAGTGCTTGCTACGCAGATTGACCACTGAGGCAGTAGTGAATGGCACAGAAACAAATCCCTGCTCCAGGCAGTGCTGTAACCAGCATAATGAGAGGGTACATGCAGTTTAACAAGGCCAAACACAGGTGCTGCACCTGGATGGGAGCGACCCCCAGAATCAATACAGGCTGTGGAATGAGCAGATCGAGACCAGCCCTGAAGGACTTGGGGTGCTGGTGGGTGAGAGGCTGGACATGACCCAGCAACGTGCACTCATAACCCAGAAAGCCAATCATACCCTGGGCTGCATCCAAAGCAGCGTGGCCAGCAGGGTGAGGAAGGGGATTCTGCCCCTCTACTCTGCTCTGGTGAGACCCCACCAGGAGTGCTGCATCCAGCTCTGGGGTCCGCAGCACAGGGAGGACATGGACCTGTTGGAATAGGTCCAGACGAGAGGCATCAAGGTAATCAGAGGGGTGGAGCATCTCTGCTATGAGAAGAGGCTGAGAGAACTGGGATTATTCAGCCTGGAGAAGAAAAGGCTTCAGGGTGACCTAACTGTGGCCTTCCAGTATGTGAAGGGAGAATACAAGAAAAAGGGAGAGAGACTATTTACAAGAGCACGTAGAACTGGCTTCGGAGTAGGTTCAGATCAGATATTACGAAGAAACTCTCTCCTGTGAGGGTGGTCAGGCACTGGTACAAGTTGCCCACAGAAGCTGTGGATGCCTCATCCCTGGAAGTCTTCAAGACCAGGCTGGATGGAGCTCTAAGCAACCTGGCCTAGTCAAAGGTGTCCCTGCCCATGACAGGGGAGCTGGAACTAGATGACCTTCAAGGCTCTTTGCAACCCTGATTATTCCATGATGACGTTGGGGTTTCTTTAGGAGACATGCCCAAGGCAGTTGTGCTTGATGGTCAACCCAATGTTATCACTGAGCAAGTATTGGTCCTGCCAGGCTTATCAGGGAAAACAAGAGAGAAGGCATCCACTTTGCAAATGGTAGATGATGTCAGATACTAAGGACGACTTTACTCATGTATGAGCAGTAAAACTCTTAAGAACACAACAACTTTACCGGCAAAAGCATTGATAACTACAGATTCAGTATGGAAATAGGTAGATTTTGTGTTCATAGCAGCTTTTGAATGACATTACTTAATTTCAAGTGACATTGCATAGTCAAGTTCCCAAGTGCTTTTCTGACATTGCCTTTGAAACTCTCAAAGCTGCAAAATATTTTTTGAAGTAAATCTTCACAACATAAGGCTTCTATGCTTAGCCTTGAAGTTTCAAGTTTCTACTCAAGTTTTCTACATCTTTCTTTAGTCCACAGATATTACTTTTTTTCATCAACTCAGACCAACAAGACTAGGAAGAACCAGATGAAACTAGTAAGTGGAGAGATCAAAAGAAATGGAAATATTTTTTCATCTATAGCCCAGTTTATTTGAAGATTATCTGACACTGGATACCAAAGATGCTAAAAGTCTGTATCTGTTGAATAGACAAACAGAATAAAAACATACTCTATTTTTTTAAGGTAACAAACTACAGAAGCCCAGAACACAAAGGAAAAGTATTTTGGTCTGTTTGTTTACTATTAACAAAACAAACTTCTGATCTGACCCAACATATTATCAAGTTTCCTCCTAGATTCAGAGAAAAATAAGAAAAGCACTCTGTTTCTGTATTTTCCAGGAAAAATATAGTTCTAAGATCTTTGAACAAAACAGAAATGCTCTAATTCTTAAAGAACCTTTAATTTAAACTCAAATCTGAATTGTATTCTTGGCCTGTACTGGTTCTAAGTTGGTATTTTAAGCACCTCTAGCATAAAACCAGCAATGTTATACTGCTGCTTAGTGAAGACAGATCAACACAAAATGGCTATAGAGCAAAAATGGCCTATCCCAAGCAAACGCAACAATTGTAAAACTTGGGTTAAAAATAAATATAGAAGTTACAGGAAGGGGCAACACTTAAAATTTCAAATCAGTCAGAAATTACAGTAAAAAGTCATTACAACCTTACCTCTCCCCTACTATTGGTTTATTAAGAGGATTCTTGGAACTGCTTACCAAATAATGCAATTACAGCATGAAAATCAAGGAATTGTGACTGAAAAGGCAGTATTAGAGCTGAGTGCTCTAATGTTTCCTGAAAACAACAAGCAGATTCAGAAATCAGGAACAGTATCCTTTCAATATAGATCATTATTTTACTTCTTTACTTCAACTGGGAGTTGCATTCAGTTTCACAGAATGGTAAAATACACTCACACTACTTGGGAAACTGCACTAATCATTTACCTTGCATGCCATGGGGTCAGGGGCTTTCCTGTTTATAAGAATTAATAGCAATTCCATTACTTCCTTTAAAAAGCAACAGCTCCTAAGTTTCCAAAATTACCTCAGTGAAGTGCAACCATTTGTTCAAGATGCTAACTCGTCATGCCCTGAACAAACACCTGATGGGAGTCAGCTCAAAGAGGTGAAGAACATGATGGGCAGAACTTTATTTTACGGTGGATATTCGCTGACAACTAGAACCTGACAAAACATACTATCAACAGTCCCCAAGATTCTGCCAAAATACACCACATACCTCACCCTACCAGTAGACTGCCGGTCTCTATGTTAATATGGAAAAACCTTAGAGTAGTTCTTGACCCTACTCTGTGCAGCTTCTGCAATGCTTTCTTGCTTTAGCATTCAAACCAATTCACCTGCATTTGAAAGAATGACTCTGCAAGTACCTGAGCAATGTCTTCTCCTAAGAGAAACCACTTTTCTCTTTTCCAGGGTTATTTAGTTTCATAAATCAAGACACTGAAGAGATGCGCATTAATTGAGGCAAACCAAATAAGGAGGTTACAACCAAAAACTCTGTAACACTGGGACTTGGGTAAAGTATTTATATATAGCTGGGAATGGAAAGCAAAACCAACAGAAGAGTTGACCACAGCACGGCTAAGCTTTACTTCTGCAAGTAACTGAATTTCAAGTCACCAGCTTCAGCATCACCAAATAGGTAGAATACCAACTGGAGACCTGAAACTTTGAGATAGGAAAGAAGTTGCTTTACGCAAGAGCTAACACTGAAATTCAGGGACCACAGTCTGCCTAGGCATTTAAAGCAAGGAACATGGAATATACAATCCTTGCTATGAGTATACCAAACTAAAAGCATCTCCTAGGGGAATTTCATGGTCACGGATTCCTTAGCTACAATAGCAGCAGTCCTTAAGCTGATTTTGAAATAAAAGCCACAGGAATGGAAGTTATCATTACAGCCCAGAATTCAGGGCTGTTCTGCACACTCACCTCTCTTCTGCTGAACACTGAGAAAGAAGCCTTTCCTAATTTTGACGTCTATCTTATGAGCACCAGATATTCCACATGAAATACAGAGTGAGGGGATCACAGACATGGCAGGCTCTCTTCCCTAAAAACATTTGTGTGTCCAATTAAAATGCTATCTGGTTTCCACAACAGAGCAAAAAGCTGCTCTTGGGGCAGAGCACTACAAATACCTGATAGACAAAGACACTTCACAAGTATACTGTATAACACGTCTAAGAATTCCTCATGATTTTTTGCATCCACTAAAGATTTGCTTTCTTATGTCCAACTTTTATTTGTAACTCCATGGCTACTCTCATTTCTATTTGTTTCCAACTTTTTCCTCATTTTCCTATGGTTAGGCAAACACATGGCACTATCACCAAATTAATCTACATTGTCTTCTTCAAGAAGTGTTTCAGCATTTGGATACTTAGCTCCCTTGTTATATATACACCAGGCAAACCTCCTGAGAGCTGACAGAGATCTCAGTGATAATAATATACCCCTTTAATTAAAAGAGAAAAGCATAAAATTAAAGAACCCCATTCTCTATGAAATAAACAATACTTAACAAATTAACTGGGGAAAGCACATGGCAGGGTCAGGCAAGTTATTTTTTTCCTGCTTGTCCTGAGTTATTAAAAAAAAAAGTCTGTGCAATCATATTAATATTTTTCTTCCTACTCAAAACCAGATTTAATTCTTACTCTTTTTAAAGAAAAATCTCTCTAGTCAATGAGAGATTGACTTTCTACCATCCCAATGAAAGGGATGGTAGAAAGATTGAAAATTTGCCATAAAAATTCTTTCAAGAAATCATGTGGGTCAAGTGATCAGAAACAACTAATGAAAATTGGTACTCTGTTACAATGGCACTCTGTTATCACTGTACCAGAACAGCCTGTACCAGAGTGTATGTACTATTCAGAAAGATGGACTGGTCCTAGGTTTGAAGGGCTCATTATCAAATAATGTACTGCAAAAATTGTACACAGAAAAAAATGTACAACCACTTTACAATTGAGGCTTGAAATATACTAATGAATGTTTCCTATTAGCGCTTTGCTTTTAAAACAATCTTTCTTCAAACAGTTAAACATCAGTGAGTCACAAGGTAGATGTCTGCACTGTGCCTCTACTAACACTGTCCTACCAGTGACCTCCAGTGTGACAGCTTGGGATTATTTACTAACAGGGATTTGGTACATTATCCAGCAAAAGAAATGGACTGAATGAAAGACCAATATGGTGGGAATGGGTAATAACTACATGCTTGAGGCAAGATGGCAAGGAATTTGTCAGAGATTTGGATTTCTGTCTGATCTTAGATTTCATTTGTGTTACATGTCATAAACCTTAGTAAGACAGGACTATTCCAGAAAGAAATTTTACCTGTAACTTCTTGCAACTAATGATTATTAGGTAACTGTTCAAACCAGTTCTATTTGAGCAACACTTGCATCTAAATGAATAAAGAATTCAGACTGTAAAATTAAAGTCCCCTGGTTTTGCTTCTTTGGATTATGGTGTCAAATTTGAGGTAGGACCTAGATTTTAGATCAAGATGCATTAACAAACATCAACTCATCTTTTCACTAAGACTATTATTAACACAAGCAGAGTATTCACAGCCCTGTCATTCTGAAGACTGTGATGTTAATTTTAAAACATCAGAAATAATGGAATATTACAACACAAAACACACAGACTTTCTAACAAAAAAACAAACGTGCTAGTGATACTATGTTCCTCTTCCTTCTTGAGGTTAACATGCCATTACAGCGCATTTCCCATCAGGGGCTTTTAGCTCAGTATCACAAGTCAAGTCAATGGTAATTGTATAGCAAAAAGCATCAAAATTAGACAGGGAAGGGGTCAAGATGTGAACACATCTATCCCTCAGTGTTGGTAAGCACGGGCTTACTCATCAAGCACAGGTCCTCCCTCTTCCCTTCAGCACACCAGTTATACCCAGCACTATTGCTCAGCAAATACAACTTGTGACAAACACTACGGGAAACCGCAGACAAGATACACGCTGCTACAGCGCGGGGAGCGTTCCAGAGGGCACGGCCGCGCCAGGGCTTGGGCTTCCCCCCTCCTCCCCCTGCAACCTATTTCCCTGCAGTGACCCCTCAGCGCTGGCAGAAAGCTGTGGCACAGCCTCGCTCGCCCCGGCTCTGCCTGAGGGACCCGTGTTGTGTCTACAGCGCAGGCCCCCTGTGACAGACACAGATACAGACGCACACACAAGACAGACAGACAGACAGATGCACAGGTGCGGGGAGGGGCGGCTGACCCGGACACGCGCACACCTGGCGCGCCCCCGCGGCGCCTCGCGGGCGCGCACGGGTCTGTCCCCGTGTCCCCCCTCCGCCCTCCCGCGCGGGCAGCCGAGGCCCCACGCGCCGGTTACATAACGCCGCGCGCCGTTCCCCTTTCCCTTCCCCCGTTCCCGCGCCGGGAAGAGAACGGGGAAGGCCCAGGCCGCGGGCCCAGGGAGGGGCCGGGAGGCAGGGCAGCGGCTGCGGGCCCCGCGTCTGCCTCCCGCTCCCCCTCTCTTCCTCCCTGCCTTCCTTCTACCCGTCCCCGAGCCACCCCCCGCACGTCCCTCCCGCCATGGGGGCCGCCGCGCCGTGGTGGGGAAAGCGCCCGCTCCGCCACCGCTCACCTTCCGCCGCGTCCCAGACACACATTCCCGGGGCCGCCGCCGCTGCCTCCTGCCCTGCCGGGCCGTGTGTGTGCGTGTTCTGTGTGTGGGGCTTCACATCGCGGCTCCCCCTCCAGCACGGACGGACGGACGCATGCAACCACCGCCTCCTGCCCGCCTTCGTCCTCCTCCTCCTCCCCCCAGCGCCGGCCGCTCTCTCTCTGTCCCCTTCCGTCCCTCCCTCCCCGCACCTCGCTCGGTGTCCCCGGCCCGGCCCCTCCTCCACCC
>VZSE01013752.1:5087-21062 GCA_013398275.1 Promerops cafer
AGCACCGGGGCCCGCTCGGAGCCGCCGGCGCTGCCCGGTGCGGAGGAGCCGCAGCGAGTCGCGAAACTTTGCGTGGGGGTTGCGGATGCCCTCACGGCCCCGCCGCTGCCGGGGCTGCCGGGGGACGCGCCTCGCCCTGCCCGGGGTGAAGCAGACGGGACTGGGAGCGGGACAGCGACAGCGAGGGGACGGGGACAGGCAGGGCTGTAGCGTCACAGCGATGCGCGCCCTGCAACCTGTGCAGTGATAAGTTTTATATTTGACATTGAGCCGTTTCTGAGAGTTTAAGGTGATACTGTCTGAAAATACGGCTGTTTATTTCTTTAACAAACTTCGCTTAAATATTGGTGGGGTTTTGCGTGTGGTGCTTTCCTCCTTTACTGTTCCATGATTATTCTCCCATCAAATGCCTGCAGGATGTATTTCTAGCCCTCAGTGGCCTGTACACCTGACCCATCAAGTTCTCATTCAAACGATTGGTATAAGCGAAGTGATGTTAATTTTGGTGTGATAGGAAACATTTATTGACACAAAGGTGCAATTCCAGAAGAATCCAGAGTTTGAGGTAGTGAGGGCTGACTCAGAGCCTGCTGTATGTGTGTGATGTATCGTGGCCTCCCCGAGTTCCAGCTGGAGAAGCAGATTCTCTTTCAGTTTTGAAAACTGCTTCCTGTCTGAAGCAATTCGGTTGAGGTACTTGGTACATAATGGTTGTGGGGTAAGAGAAATTAAAATATAACACATACAACCTTAGTCGGGCTGATCAGATAAAAATCCTGTGATGCCAGGGCAGCCTGGCTTCAAATGGGAAGTTTTTAGCTGATTCTGTAGAATCCTTTGAGAAATAACTTTAGGAGGGAGGAGAAGATGTAAATTTTATCTCCTTTGGTAAGAACAGAGGGCAGCGTTGCTGTGCGTGTTTGCAGAACTTGTCAATACCAAGGGAGGAAAATGGGTAAATATAGTTGTCATTTAATCTCTTGCAGGAGGTCAGTGCCTGCACTTCCTTCAGACTAATTAGCATGGGATTAATGGATCAGCTCTCGTATCCAAATAAGCACAGCAAACTTTGATTGCCCTCGATGATTCATGCTTGTCAAGACAGTTGTAGTTTTTTTAAACAACAAACTGTATCTTTTTTTTAAACACTAACTGTACCCCACAACTGGCCTGACTGTGATGGAGGGTGTGGAGCCAGGAACATGTCCTGTGGGGTGTCTGTCCCCATCAGCCCCCTGCCACTGCAGCTTTGCAGAGCTGACATGGCAGTGGGCTTCAGCTGCTTACATGCTCTGTGTTCCTTCTGCTTAAAAATATTCCAGGGCTGGTGTCCTTAGGTTGGTAATTTTATTTGGTAATGCAGTAGCCAATGGATGGCTTTTAAATCCAGTGTGGAATGTCCTGGGATTTGGTCCTGGGTTTAGTTTACAGATGTGTTAAAGTTTATTGCTACACCCTGAGGTGTACCCAATTAGGAGTCACCTACCTCTTCTCTCTCCTGGTACAATTTCTGAGACTTTGTCTCACATGGATGCTGTCAGGTTATAATGCTAAATTTGCCCTAAGTTTTATGATAGGTTTATTATTGCATTCTAGTGAGACTGCTCGCCCTCTCCTTTGCTCCTCTACAACAGAGGGAAGACACTTTGATCACACTGAGCCCTGCTCAGATATAGACAAACCCATGAAAATATACCAATGTCATTTGCTTTATGTGCAGTGTCAGCTGAGGCTCTGATCGATTTAAAAAATAGTCAGTTTAATCTCGTTAACATGGTATCTCAGATCTTAACACTTTGAGGAGGGTAACTAAAGGCTTCCCTAGTGACCAGCTTGCATGTGAGTAATGCTTCCAGGCCTCTAATAATTTCCTCCTTAGATCTGTTCCTGAAGCTCTTCTTTTGTCCCAATAAAATATCTCTCCCATGTCTGTAGGAGTCCATACCTGTCTAGTGCTTTCTCCCTTATCTTTCTACTTAGAGGAAAGCCTAAACCTTTCCTCCCCCCTGTCTTTACGTTTGAATTTTAAATTGGATCATTGACATCTGAACTTTAAGCCTGTAGTGAAAACAATGACAAAATGTGGCTTTTGTGCATGTTGGTTTGTTTTAGAAATGTAGGTAGGGATGTATTTATCTTTGCATGAAAATACATAATATCTGTATGGTTGCATTCCCTCTCAGGACTCTGTGAAGTTCTTAACCACGGTCATGAATAAATGCCACTAAAATTTCAAGACTCATTTATGGCACCTACCTACACATGCTTTAGGGAACACCTTTTTTACCTTGAAGTTCTGAGCAGCTGGAAGGCTGAGCCTCTTCGAACGCCTCTGTTTGCATCCTCAGAAAGCTTAAGATTTCTTCCTTCCCATTCAAAAAGTCACCCATAGCACACCTGAGATGTGCATGGAGTGAGCCATCACATCTCATGCATATTTATTTGACTTCCCTAGGGCCCCCAACAAGCCTTTTCCAGCCACCCCGTCGCCCAGGCCTGGGCACTGTTGGGAAACCCATCCGGCTCCTGGCCAACCACTTCCAGGTTCAGATCCCCAAGATTGATGTTTATCACTATGATGTAGATATCAAGCCAGAGAAACGCCCCCGAAGAGTCAACAGGTAGGAGTTACTTAATAAAGGTTTATTGATTTAAACTAAGTGTATATACCTGAATGTAAGGAAGCTGTGCATCCTAGGAATTCTCCATCTGCTGAAGGCCTGTTTGTGTTTGTACTGTGGTCAGCAGCTGCTTTTCAGTGAACTATAATATTGTTGCAATTGGCCTGTAATCTGGAAGGCTCTGGGAAATGTACTGAGCATTGACCTCCAGCTGGTTTTATTTTACAGTCTACAAGTCAATGTCCCTGGTAATTGTTCCACAGTCTGTTACACAAACATGTGTAGCAGCTGAGGGGAGGCATTTCAGCTTGTAGGATTTGGAGTCCACACGTGGATCAATCCACAGAGCACTCCCACCCACGCCAAGGCTTGTGTCTGCTCCTGTGTGTGAACATCTCTCCAGGTTCCTCTGCTTGTTTTGGCTGTAGCTCTGCTGACAGCACAGATACCTGTACAAACACCTGTGTGTGCCACTTGGGTGTCTTAACCTGGAGGTGATATTCACAGCTTCTCTGTGACCTGGGGGTGCTTTCGTGCATTATTGTTTTTTATATCTTGCTCCTTTAAGAAAAAGTGAAAAAAAGAATTTTAAATTGTGTAAGCCCATTACTTAATTTTCTGTTCTTCCACTTAACTCAATGAATCACTGCCTAGGGAGGTGGTGGATACGATGGTGAGGCACTTCAAGATGCAGATATTTGGGGATCGGCAGCCTGGGTACGATGGGAAGCGGAACATGTACACGGCACACCCCTTACCCATTGGCAGGGACAGAGTAAGTGTTGCTCTAAGTTTCCACTGGAAAAATGTTACAGTGTCATTTGAAGAGTGTTCTTTTATTGACATAAACCCAAAACGCTGTCACACCTATTGGTGTAGTCTTGGAAATGACTGACAGGACCAGTCTGGGTCTCTAGGAGCTCACTGGTGTTTTACTGAAGTTTGTGTCTTTGGGTTTCTAATTCCCAGTTCTTCAGCTACAGAATGTCACGAGACATGAGAACTACATTGTGCTCTTATAGCTGCAAGGAGACTATTTTTCTTTCACCCTGGTGGGAACTTCCCTTCTCCCTGTTCTGACCCTCATCCTCTTGCTGGATGATAAAGCTGTTGTAGCTGATGATGACTCTGGTTGGGTTTGCCTGTGCTGTGGAGATATGTCCTCCCGTTCCATGGGAACAACCAGATCAGCTGCTGTGCCTTGTGTGTGGACCCCAGCTCTAAACAAAACTTCACTCCATCTGCTGATCTCCCAAGGGATCCAAAGGGATCTGGTCATTGCTGTGCCTTGGGGGATGTCCAGGAGGAGTTCACAGTTACCCTCAGGGCTGTGGGGTGTGAGAATCATCCCAAGTGCTGTGCCAGAACTCTTGAGATTTGTGTTTCCCAGCAAGTCTCCTTTTTGACCAAAAGGTTGTCTTGCCTTCCCATTTGATTCACAAAACATCTTGCTATTAATTGGCTGACTTAAAAAAATGACTCACTGTTCTCCAGAGCTTTGATGTTACCATACTGATTCCTGCTTAAAATTTACATTTAAAGATACTTCAGTGCAGTTTCTCAGATGAATAAATGACAAACTTACAGAGTCCTGAGGGAACCAATTGTAATATTTTAAGGTCATTACACAAACTAATAATCAAAAATACAGATTCAGAGGACACCTACGAGAAAACCGTACCATTGCTGAGTGTTGTGTCTGTCTGCAATCCATAACAAAAGCTTGTGCTTAATTTTCTTGTGCCCGTGGCAGGTGGATATGGAGGTTACACTTCCAGGAGAGGGGAAGGACCAGACATTTAAGGTTTCCATTCAGTGGGTGTCAGTCGTCAGCCTTCAGATGCTGCTGGAAGCTCTGGCAGGGCACTTGAATGAAGTTCCTGAAGATTCTGTACAGGCACTGGATGTAATCACACGGCACCTTCCCTCCATGAGGTGAGTACTTGTGGGGCCTTCCTGACTGGGTATGTCTTTTGTCCATCTTAACATTTGTGGTTGTAATTCCTTGCTGCTGCTCTGCTGCCCATTACACTCCTGTGGTAGAAGGGATGAGGGATACAGCCTTGTAATTCAACACCTGCCTTACAAATTTGCACTAGAATAGGGAAATGTGATCTGAACTAGACTTGTATCTGCTGGTCATGTTTCTAACAGGAATTTGCTGTACCCTTTCCAGCTGCCCTGTCAGAAGAGGCTTTGTGTGCTTGCCATAAGTCAGCTCTGACAGTTATAACATGCTGTAGAAATGTGTCTTAAACACTAGAGGTGTTGAATGTAAAAAGTAGATCAGAAAGAAATGATCAGAGTATTAATTTTCTTACTTTTTTCAGGTACACCCCTGTGGGTCGCTCCTTTTTCTCCCCTCCTGAAGGCTACTACCACCCCCTGGGAGGGGGCAGGGAGGTCTGGTTTGGCTTCCACCAGTCAGTCCGTCCTGCCATGTGGAACATGATGCTCAACATCGATGGTGTGTAGGAGATTCTGTCTCACTCCTGTAACAGAGTTCTTTGTGCTTCCCAGTTAATTGTCCTATATTTTTGTCTTAGTGTCAGCAACTGCTTTCTATCGTGCCCAGCCTATCATTGAGTTTATGTGTGAGGTCTTGGACATCCAGAACATCAGTGAACAAAGCAAACCTCTGACAGACTCCCAGCGTGTCAAGTTTACCAAAGAAATCAGAGGTAAAAGCTTGTCCTAAAGCTGCTGCAAGAAAATACTGAAACCTGCTCATACTATGTTATAATAAAAATTTGCAAGGCACATGGAGAACTGAGCTGTTCCTTTTTGCCTTCATCCTCTTCAAAGGTGATTCCTGTCCCTGAATTTATTTTCTGTTGGGTTTTCAGGTCTAAAAGTAGAGGTTACCCACTGTGGCCAGATGAAGAGAAAATACAGAGTTTGCAACGTTACCCGGCGACCAGCCAGTCACCAGACGTATGTATCAAGCACTGCCTGACAGTTCTTAAAATCTTCAACCTATTAAATATATCTGTAATATATTTGGTGTATTGTTTATGCAGGAATAGTTGATTCTGGAGGTGAAGCAGCTGTGTGGCTTTACAAGACTGTGTAGTCTTGGTGGAGTAGAGGAATAGTGTGGGTTTTGACTACTTTATTTCCTTCAACCCAGGAAAACTGAGCTATATTCTGGCTCTTAAATAGTTATCAAAAGCTCCTATTTTTAAATACGAGAAATTCAGTATCTAGTCTAAAATCTTTTCATAAAGAAGAGATCCAGTTACTAAGGAAAATAGAGATTTGCTAAAGGTAGTTTGGAATAGGCTTTTCATACCATTTTTTCCTTTAAAAAAAATCTGACGAAGTCTAACCAGACCAAATGTCATTTCTAGGTTCCCTCTGCAGCTGGAGAATGGGCAGGCCATGGAGTGCACAGTAGCTCAGTATTTTAAGCAGAAATACAGTCTGCAGCTGAAGTACCCTCACCTGCCCTGTCTCCAAGTGGGACAGGAGCAGAAACACACGTACCTGCCCCTGGAGGTAAGGATCTGAGCCCTGCACTGTGGGGTGTCCTCTGTTAAACGGTGTCACAGCACCTCTCCCTGCTCCTGTGCAGGTGTGCAACATCGTGGCAGGCCAGAGGTGCATCAAGAAGCTCACAGACAATCAGACCTCGACCATGATAAAAGCAACAGCCAGGTCTGCCCCAGACAGGCAGGAGGAGATCAGCAGATTGGTGAGTATTTTTACAGCTGCACAGTCTGTGTTTGTCACTCCTCATGGCTTTTCCAGAGCATTGGAGCAGGTGATGTTGAGCAGCATGACCAAGAGAGAAGTTAAAAAATCTGTCTTGGTTGAAACAAATCCTTCCAAACAGAAAGGCTGTTGATGACAAAGAGGGCAGAGCCACTTGAAGCTTTAGTGTAGTGACATCAGCACTTGTCTTGTCCCCAGGTGAAGAGTAACAGTATGGTTGGTGGGCCTGACCCGTATCTGAAGGAGTTTGGAATTGTTGTCCATAATGAAATGACAGAGCTGACAGGCAGAGTTCTGCCAGCCCCAATGCTGCAGTATGGAGGCAGGGTGAGTTTCCATGTCTTGTAAAACTCCTTATCCTGAGGTTATTGAAATTCATGAGGTGTTTTGTGTATCTTCTCATGAGGCTTTCTCTGGTGGGCTGCAGTCAAAACAGAGCAGCACTTGATTTCTGATTTGCCTTTGGTTTTTACCTAGAACAAGACTGTGGCCACACCAAACCAAGGCGTGTGGGACATGAGAGGGAAACAGTTCTATGCTGGCATTGAGATTAAAGTTTGGGCTGTTGCCTGTTTTGCTCCTCAAAAACAATGCAGGGAAGACTTGCTGAAGTAAGTATTTTCCTATTTATTTGGGATTCTATTTCAAGGTGTATTTTTCTTATATTTCTGAAAGGTGATGTGTGGTATAAATTGATTTTCCCCTGCCCTTCAAATTACTCTACAGAATCCTAAAGAAAGAAGTTCTGTGAACCACTGATTGGTAAAAGCCGTGGTTGCAATAATGCTCAGATAAATTAGGTGGATAAATAAAAATTTACCAGAGCATCAGTATTAGTTTGGGAGTCTGCCTCAGGATGTTCATCTCAAATGTCTGTTTCTGTAAGGCTTGTAAAACTACAGTAGCTGGTGACCTTCCTCAGAGAGGATTATAGTTGTATTAGCGAGTTCCTGATGGGGATAGAATTGCTAAAAAATAATTACTGTAGTGCTGTGATATAGCAGAAACAGCACAGATCTGGCTGATAAAACTGATGAGTGAACCATAGTGAGAAGGCCAGAAGAAATCCACTTCTATTTCAGGAGTTTCACAGACCAGCTGCGCAAGATCTCCAAGGACGCCGGGATGCCCATCCAGGGCCAGCCCTGCTTCTGCAAGTATGCCCAGGGTGCAGACAGCGTGGAGCCCATGTTCAAACACTTAAAGCTGACTTATGTTGGCCTGCAGCTCATCGTGGTGATTCTGCCTGGGAAGACACCTGTGTACGGTATGGAGAAGGGGCTGTAAAGTAATCAGGAGTTGTACTGCAAGTGGGTGGCAGGAAGGAGGCAGAGCAGGCAATGGGTTCTCTTTAAAAGGATTGGAGCTGGTTTGTCAGGCCTGGTTGGAGAAGTTTTGTATTACCAAAGAGCAAACTGAACCTTTCTGAGTGAAGTTTCAAGGATCTGAATTACAGTAACATTTGAAAAAAATAAGAGCAAGCAGGAACCACTGCCTTATTTTCTGTCACAGCTGAAGTCAAGCGGGTTGGAGATACTCTTCTAGGCATGGCCACACAGTGTGTTCAGGTAAAGAACGTGGTCAAAACCTCACCACAAACGCTGTCCAACCTGTGTCTGAAGATTAATGCCAAGCTTGGAGGAATCAACAATGTGCTGGTACCTCATCAAAGGTGAGATTCAATCAAAAGCTCTTTGTAATGTCTGCATTGTCAAGGAAAATGGTGTTGTTTTGTTATGTTTGCTAAAACGACACTTCTCAAAATAAAACATGCTTTAGAAATTCCCACAGTCTGGAGTGGACAGTGGAGGATATGTCTGCATTTGGAGTGTTCCCAGTAAGCCCTGAGCCAAGGGGAGTCAGAGCCATCCAGCAGTCAGAGCCACCAAGCTCACCAAGGTTTTTTTCCTGTCTCTTTCCTGCCTTTGGATTCACTCAGTGTACCTTTTCCTCTTGCATCCTCCAAAAGCATCCTGTGTTTGCATCCAAATTGAAAGAGAAGGAGTGAGGAGGAGTGACTTGGAATCAATGCTTGTAACTTGGTCTGCCTTTGATCCTGTCCTTGTCACTTTCTGTTCTTTCTGGACTGTAAGTGCTGGAGGCAGAGAATTTTGCCCTTAAAGACTCTCACAGGTTTTAGTTCTGTTCGGTGCTTTGGATGCACCTTCCTCAGCTGTAATGTTTTTTTTTGTTCCTGGCCCTCTTTCTTTTTGCTGTTCTTATTTATTATTATGAGTTGATAAGAGGCCACCTCTCCTCTCAAGTCAGGGTGAGGAAGTTGGGGTTATTTCACCTGGAGAAGAGAAGTTTATATGAAAACCTCACAAGCACCTTCCAGTATCTGAAGGGGCTGATAGGGAGGCCAGAGAGGGACTACAGTAATGGCTTCAAACTGAAAGAGAGACTAAATTAGAGATTAGGAAGAAATTGTTCCCTGTGAGGGTGGTGAGGCCCTGGTACAGGTTGCCCAGAGAAGCTGTGACTGCCCCATCCCTGGCAGTGTTCAAGGCCAGGCTGGACAGGGCTTGGAGCAACCTGGGATAGTGGAAGGTGTCCTTGCCCAGGGCAGGGGGTGGAACTGGCTGGGCTTTAAGGTCTTTTCCAACCCAAACCCTTCTGGAATTCTGTGACTGTAACTAATAAACCTTAATCTTATCAAACAGGCCCTCGGTGTTCCAGCAGCCAGTGATCTTTTTGGGAGCAGACGTCACCCACCCTCCCGCCGGGGATGGGAAGAAGCCGTCCATCGCGGCCGTGGTGGGCAGCATGGACGGGCACCCCAGCCGCTACTGCGCCACGGTGCGCGTGCAGACCTCGCGCCAGGAGACCTCCCAGGAGCTGCTCTACAGCCAGGAGGTGATCCAGGACCTGACCAACATGGTGCGGGAGCTGTTGATCCAGTTCTACAAATCCACTCGTTTCAAGCCCACGAGGATCATTTACTACAGAGGGGGAGTGTCGGAAGGACAGATGAAACAGGTATTGTCTGATAATTTTTTGTCGTGAAAAGGGATTGATCTCCCTCATATAGTTATGTGGGTGATAAGGGATTGGCCCTTGAAAAAATATATTTATTTATGTGGATTATATTTGTTATTGGAAAAATTAAGTTTCCTTGTCCTGCACATGTACAATTTACATAGACATTTACCAGTCTCATCATGTCCCTTACGATGTGGCATTTGTACACAGGTAAAAAAAATAATCAAATACCTACTGAATTCATCACATAATAGTTAAATCTTCTGCTTGTAGGTAGCTTGGCCAGAGCTGATCGCCATCCGGAAGGCCTGCATTAGTTTGGAAGAAGATTATAGACCTGGAATAACCTACATTGTTGTGCAGAAAAGGCATCACACCAGGCTGTTCTGTGCTGACAAAACTGAAAGGGCAAGTACTGACTCCATGAGGGGGAGGTGATGGCACAGGAAAGTGTGATGGCTTGATTCAGTGGGGTGGGATCCGTCTTGCCCACTAAAGCTGTAAAGTAGCAGCAGCAGTACTGGGTGGTAACAGGCTTTCTCTACCAAAATAACCCTTTTTTATTGCTCTACATCAGATGGAACAGCTTGTTCCCCTTTTTGGAATAGGTGTGCTCAGTATTCCAGTATTTGTGTACCTGGAGATGTATCCTGGGTTTTTATAGTCCAGGATTCCTGATGATGAGCTGACCTGGCTGTTCACTGTGTTCTGTCTCCAGGTGCATTTAAGATGTGCCTGTGGCACAAATCCACAGGCCAGCTAAGGAACCTTCTTTAGGGAAGCACTTGATCTGAGGTTTGCTTAAAAACCCAGATCTCTGGGGTGTGAGAGCAAACAAGGGTACGAAATAAATTTATCTCAGGAACCTGCATTTTCAGATCCTGAATTACTTGTGTAGGCTTCATCCCACTCTGCAGTTTTAATGGTGCTGGCAAGGGTTTTATTTTCCTCTGATGACACACCAGCTGGATTTGGTGAAGTTTCTAAAAATGAATTCACAGAGAACATTTTCATTCCTCCTGTGTAAACGACCTTAATATTTTTTCACCTTTTTGAGCAGTTAATTCTCCAGCAGCTTTCAATAGAGCCTACCTTTGAAAGCATTTTGGGGTCACTTCCAAAAAATCCCATGGACTAATAACAAACCTTTCTCACTAGGTGGGTAAAAGTGGCAACGTACCAGCAGGCACTACTGTGGACAGCACCATCACACATCCCTCTGAATTTGACTTTTACCTCTGTAGCCATGCAGGAATTCAGGTAATGTCAGCTCTGGGGTGCTCAGGCTGTGCGACTAAGTCCTTGTAGTTGTCCCCATGGGAAATGTCACTTCTGTTTGTCGCTTGGCGGACTCAGAGTGTGTCGGTGCCTGCTTGGCACTGACTCCTCCGTGCCTGCTGGAAGGTGCAGCCTGCAGGTAACCCCCTGTGTCCTTGCTGTTGCTCTCTAGCTGACTGCTCACCTGTTCTCTGCAGGGAACCAGCCGGCCCTCCCACTACCAGGTGTTGTGGGATGACAACTGCTTCACAGCAGACGAGCTGCAGCTGCTGACGTACCAGCTGTGCCACACGTACGTGCGCTGCACCCGCTCCGTCTCCATCCCCGCGCCCGCCTACTACGCCCGGCTGGTGGCCTTTCGGGCCAGGTACCATCTTGTGGACAAGGATCATGACAGGTAAGGACTGGCCTCATCATCCTGGTAAGCAGGTAGTGAAGCTGAGCTGTGCTGCTTGTCCCAGTTGTTCATGGGTGTGTGTCTGCTCACAGCGCCGAGGGCAGCCACGTGTCGGGGCAGAGCAACGGCCGCGATCCGCAGGCGCTGGCCAAGGCCGTGCAGATCCACCACGACACCCAGCACACCATGTATTTCGCTTGAGAGCACCTGGGAAGATGAGGCAAAACAACTACCCATGCAGTCCTGAAGTGTTTGGAAGCCTCCTGCTCTATCCAGGGCCGGGGGATTTCGGACTGCCCACTACCAGCAGCTCCGGACAGTCGCACTGAATCTGTTCTTCACTGCAACGTCTGATGCACCAACACAATTGAGCCATTTGTTTCATTGTTTTCTGTACTAGAAATCCATAGACTTGTCTTTTCTGATGCATTGGACTGAATTTTTACCTCAAAGCGCAAAGGCCGATCATCCTGAAATTTTTCAAGGACTTGGCACGAAAAGTTTCTATCAAATCTTTTGCTAGCTGTGGTTTTTCAGTTCTCCTCATCCCATGAGCTGACGGTGACTGCTGCTCTGTCTCCGTGCCCTGCTTCGTGAGTATGATGTGATGGCAAAATGTTTTATCCAGCTCGCTGTAATCCTTCTGTCGTGTGGGGCCATAGATTTTTTTATGGAGATTTTAGACTTCACTACTGTAAATGCCTTTTAACAAACATAACTTTCACAGGTATTGCAGTTTTTTGTCAGTTTTACTAATTATCTTTTTAATCTCTGCAGACTTGGGCTGCAAAGCAATTGCACTATACTGCGAGTTAATAGGTGGTTCTTGTTCTGTGAATGTGTAATATAACCAATAGTGATGCCTGTCAGTAGATTTTAATGATAATGGTTATAAATAATACTGCCATGGTATCGTAACAAGTACTGAACCATCATTTCCCCCCTCTAAAAATGATAAAACTAAAAAAAAAATTTAGCTTTTAGGTATTTTGCAAACTTTTACAAAAGTGCCCACTTTATGCTGCTGTGTGGTTTGATAAATCTAAGTGATTTTAAAACTTTTTTCTCATAGAAGGTTTAACTTTGGCAATAAATCTTTGTTTTTTAAGCCCCCCCAAACAGTGTAATTTTCTAGCTGAGGATTGTGCATGAGTTTAACCAACATTCTCGTGTCGTTTTCTGAACACACAATTTGGCATTTTCTGAAACAAATTAGAAAAGACACATTTCCATGCTTTTTTTAAGAATTATTTTTAACTGTTTTATATTCACTGTTGGTGTCCTGTCTACAACATTTTTTATAAGCTTGGAAACTGGGTGTTCCATGTAGGAAAGGCCAACATGTGCAGTTGAAATGTATTGTGTGACAGGCAACCTGAGGACTTGTACCAGCATTTTGAACTGTTTTTTTCCTGGGAATCTGGGTTGCCCACACAACTGCATTTACAGCATGTTGAACCCATGTGAGTCTCAAATGCTAATTCTGTCCCAGCCTAGAAATTAGGGTTTTTAATCTGCTTGGCTTTTTTCAACTGCAACCTGTAATCCAGAACAGGGACCTGGTTTCCCTGGTATTCCTGTAATCCATGAAGATAGTAATTTAAGACTAGATTCCTTACTGTATACCTGAGTTAGTGCAGATTAAAGCTTATTCCTAAACTGAGGAGGAGTTTGAGAAGCCCAAGGATTGCACTGTGGTCTCTGATACTCGTGTGGGGTTTGCTGCTAAGTTGTCTGCTGTCCCAAAGCTTAGGAACCAGCCCCCCTCCAAATTTCAGCAATAGGAAATGCTGTTTCCTTCAGTCTTTAAGCTTGTAAATAAATGAAAGTTTACATTTCTAAATGCTGTTGTTTTCAGTTGTACCAGAGTACACTGAACATCTTCAAACAGTTTTATAACCTCCTTGCCAGTAGTACGTCTCATAAATTAAGTTTAACCTCTTTTCATTTCTGTTGAAAATGGGACTGAAGTGAACCCTGCTCCTGGCACATGCCAGGACAGGTTTAGATTGAAAAAAAAAAAAGATTCTTTTAAGTTTTTTAACTTTTTTTTAAAGAATACCTCACTTGTGTAATAAAATCAGGACATGTGGGTGGGAGACTGACCGCTGCTTTTCTCAGTACTCGTTCAGGGAGAAGACACAAAAACCCTTTTTAGAGTGAACTCTGACTGACCCAACACACACGGAGAACTTTGGCACCTTGAAAAGCACCTGAGCACCTGTTGGAGGTGGTAGGATCCAAGATCCCTGATTTGAGTTTGTGCACTAGGAATGGGGCTGGTTTAACAAGGGTGCATAAAAAATGAACTTTATCACCAATTAGTTGTCCAGTGCCAAGCACTCCTGGTTGAGACTTGAGGGAAGGGAGAGCCTCTCCTTGGTTTGCCTGTGACTGGATATTTGACCTCAGACCAGGTGGAGCATCGGCCCCTGGTGAGCCCTGGGCCAGCACCCGAGCAGGGCTGGTGTGAGCCCACCCCGGGCACAGGGCTGGAGTTTTGGGGGGAAAGCACTGAAGTTCAGGATCCAAGTTGCAGCAGTGCTGCCCTAGGCAGGTCTGAGCCCAAGTCTGGAAGACTTGAGGACCTGGGTGAGCCCTGTGGGCCTGAGTGACTCATTCTGCATGTGTCAATCAATGGGAAGATGTGCATTCTGTAGCTGTAGTTTTAGGGTGTTTTGATTTTTGTTTTTTGGGGTTTTTTTATAAATAAAGCCTGTTGGCCACTGTTTAGCTCTGTGGTGTGAAAGATTTTAAATGTAGCAAAGTTCAAAGAGTTTTGGGGAAGGGGTGGTTGATATATATATTAAAAAAAATATATTTAAAAAAGGTGGGGGGGGAGGGGGCAGAAATCCTGTTTTCCACCTGGTTCTGCTTGCTTTGTCCCTGCTGAGTTCTGAACAAGCTCTGGCAATCTCTAGTTAGGCTGTCTCCACTCGTGTGGCTCTTGCATTGCTGTGAGTTACCCAGGGCCGTGCCCGGAGCTGCATCCAAAGGTTGGTGCACGGGCTGTCCTGTGTCCACCCTCGCAGGGCCCTGCTCAGAGCTGCCCTCTGACAGCCCCGACCCCTTTGTGGATGTGCTGGAGGAGTTTTCTTGCTCAATAGCGAGGGAGTGACTCTGCTTTCATTTTCAGAAGGCAGGGCCAGAGGGCATTGGATCCATCCTGATCCCGATCCACTGCGAGGCTCTTTCCCTGTGCACTGGAGGAAAGGTCTTGCACTAAATATCACTTAAAGATTTTCTTAGACCTTGCTATTGACATTTTCATATTTCTATGTCTAGAGGCTGCAACTTCAATGTAAAATGTTTGCATTCGTTCAGTTTGACTTCTGATGTAATTTTTTGGTTTCTATATTGTTAGACTTGTAATGTTTCAAATGGTATTTTATTAACTTTGGACTGGATGTATGTCTCTAGCAATACGAGGTACTTTCTAAACTGTCCTGGGGCTCACAGCCCCGTGTCGAGGTAAGATGCTGGTCGTGTACAATTGCAATGTATTTTTTTTTTTTTTAGCCTGCAGGGATATTTTGTGTTCATGTGTCCAAAAATAATAATAATAATAATAAAAATTGGCATTCTCGTGCCAAATGTTCTGTTTTTCCTTATTGCTGTCCAATAAATGCAATGTACAGAGTGAGCAACCAGTACTGTTGCCTGTAAACAAATGTCTTAAACTATTTAACTTTTAATTAAAACTTGTACACAATGTGTCACCTGTGGAACTCATTACCACAATATATCTATTTCTGATGCATTAAGAGTTAGCAAGTTAAAGAAATACGTATGGGTGACATCTCCTGGGAACCTAAAGGAAGCTGAAATTGCAAACCCCAGGGGTGGGATTCAGAATGGGCCTGTTTTTATAATGTTTAGAAAATTACAGAGAAAATTTGGTGTACCTGCCTGGAGAGGGGATTCTATATGAGAGAGATGCAATGAATAAACACAAGAGCTGTTGGCTGCTTCATCTTCTCTCTGTGAGGTGAGGCTTTGTCTCCTCAGACAGCTGCACTGCACTATAAATACTGCAGGAAGGACAGGAAAAGCTTTTGGAGGAGGCCAGAGCGTGGGAGCAGTGACTGAAACCAGGGCAGATCCTGGGGCTTTGGCACTGAGGTTGCNGGGACAGGATCGTCTGAAACGCCCGGCACCTTCTGCAGCCCCGCGTTAGGTGTCAGCTCTGTTTGCAGGGCAGATCTGGGGCTTTGGCACTGAGGTTGCTCAGCCTCACGGAAACCTGAGGAGCTCAAACCCCCAAGGTTTGCTCATCCTGGTGTCTTCCAAACATGATGTAAAGACCTCTTGGACCAAACCTCAGGAACCCAGGACTGAGTGATGTGCGGGGGTCTGTGCCACAGCCTTGCTGTGCAGCTCCAACTCCAAAATCCCAGCTGGGTCCTGCTCCAGCCACTGCCTCGGGACAGCAGAAGCTGCTGCTCATGCTGTGGGAGAACAACACGAGGCAGGAATGCTTTGACAGCCTGAATTCCTGTGGCTTTTCCACCGTTTCCTGGAACGGCCCAGCTAGGAACACACACCTGGGCTCGTTGAGGGAATGATGCTCCTGGGGTTTATGATGTTATTGACAAAGTCAAGGCACAGGGCCGGGATTTGCGCTTCCTGGGAAGGTCTGGGACGTGGTGGGAAACGGGATGGGAAAGGGAAGCGCTGCCGGATTTAGATGGAGCAGGGCCACGGGAAATTCCTGCCCTGCTCCTGCCTGGCGAGACTCAGGGCACTTCAGGAATGACCGTGCAGCGGCCGATACAAGAACCGGCGCTTCCTCCTCGGCCCGGCCGCACAAAATGAGTCAAAAAAGAAAAAGAAAAACCACGAAATAAGTATTTGTGGCAACGGCGCAGCGGGAGGCCCGGGCGCCGGCGGGCGGGTAGCGCTCCGCCGCTCCCCGGCTGCAGCGAGGCCCCGGCTGGGCACCCCCGCTGTCCCGAGCGGAGCGCCCCGGGTCTCCCCGGTCCC
>VZSE01013752.1:21338-46469 GCA_013398275.1 Promerops cafer
TCTGAGGAGCGGCGGTGCGGGGGGGGCTGCGGCGCCGCCGGGCAGGCGCGTCCCTCGGGTGCACCGAGAGCAGCAGTGGTGCGGGCGCAGGGGAAGGGGCGATGGAGGGACCCGCAGAAACCTCGCAGGAGGGGGCACAGGGCTGGGGTCACGTCCATCCGCAGGTCCTCACAGCGCAGAGCGAGCCCTGCTCAAGGGGCCTGTTCTGCACAAAGCAGCAGCAGCATCCCCCCAGCTCCCCGTCCTTGCCCCCCGCTCCTATTCCATTCCCCCTACCTGCCACCCCATCCCCCCCCCCAGCTGCCATTTTATCCCCCCCAGCTCCCATTTCATCCTCTTGCTCCCCATCCATCCGCCAGCTCCCCGTTCCCCGAGTTCAGGAAGCGGGGCGCAGGCTGGAGCTGGCGCGAGGCCGGCGACGCCGTGTGCCGTGACAGCACGAAGCGTCTCCTCTGCCCGTGCCAGGGCATGCGCGGAGCCGGGGCTGAGCACGGCCCTGCGGGGCCGAGTTCCAGAGCCACCCTGTACCCCCGTGTCCCCTGCCCCAACCTCCGCCCCCCGGCTGGGGACGGGAGCAGCTGGCAGTGTCCTTCGTGCCGGGCGGCTCCGCGGGAGTTTGGAGCGCTGCTCCCTAGGCCGTTGCATCGGCTGCCGCTCGCTCCTGTGCCTGGCCTGAGCATCGCCAACTTGCGCTGCTGAGTCGCAGAAGGATTTTGGTGCCTAAAATAAGGCAGAGGGAGAGATGGGCTGATGGAGACACGGGTCACTGCCCTTCTGAGGCACGGGGCAATGGGGATGGGGAGCTGCTGCCCTTCCAAGGGACAGGGCAATGGGATCGGCAGTCGCTGCCCTGCTACCTCTCTTTTGCTGGTGGGTTTGCCACCTGCCGTAACACATCAGCCTGGTGAGATTTGGACATAAACCTGCTGAGTGTTTGTAAACTTCAGTCCTTTCTTACGAAATTTACTTTAAGTGTGGCACAGAAATCTCCCTGTGTCTGTGTTACCTTCTGGCTGCTGGTGCTTTGTGTTTGTGCTGATTTATGGCCTCTGGAAGCCGTGATTTGGCGGCACCACGGGCTTTGCCGGTGCCTTGGGGAGATAGCAGCGCTGCTGCTGCCACAGGGCCACGCAGATAATGCTGCCGGGCACCCTCCTACCCCAGCCTGAAATGATGCTCTTAAGGTGCTTTAAAAGAATCTCTTGTGTTGGGATGGGGATGCACTCGGTGGACGGGTTTGGGTTTCAGTCCCTGGGCCTGTGAGGGCTGCACTGGGAGCAGGGCTCTGCTGCTGCACGCTTGGGAGTTTCCCCTTCTGTCCCCAAATTTGGCTGGGGGATATCTGCTCCCAGCTGGGTTCACCCCTTGGGCAGGGGTCTCATGACCCCCATGTCATCAGAGCCGCTGTGAATCCTGCCCTGCTGTGGCACCCCTTTGCTTGTGCCAGACCCTGAGTATGGTCTGAGCCTCACATGTGAGCTCTGATGATGCCATGGCTTATCAAGGCAATAAAGCAGAGAAACTGGAGTATGGCTGGATGTGCCCAACATGGAGATGCCTGGAAAGGCAGTGGGAAAACCCAGGACATCTGACCCACAGGCAGCACTTGGGGAGGCACCTACATGCAGTGGTTTTAAAAACTAAACTTATTTTCCCACAACTTTTAGTTTTTTTTATCCCTTGCAAACTTCCTAAAGGCTGTTAATCTCAACCGTTGTCTTCCTGTGCTGAACCTTGCAAAAACCCCAAAGCTGCTCCGTCTGTTGGGGCTCTTTATCTTCAGGAAACACGAAATTGCATATGCCTGTTTCTGGGACGGGATTAGACTGAGAAACAAAGCCAGGAGAAGCACCTTGCCTGGAGACACAGCATGGATGGTTTATCTCTAAACACTCTTTGCAGCCTCTCCCTAAACCCTGGGAAGAACAAAACACAGACAAGTTATTAAGATGGCAGACGCGAGGAGGAAGCCAAATCAGGCAGAGAAGCTGCTCCTTGGGCAGGGTGATCCACGCAGAGCTACGAGCGGGTTCAGCCTCCACTCCGGGAGCCAGTGGCACTGCGGGGCCGCGGTGGGACATGGAGAGGAGCCGGCGTCGCTTTTGTCCTGTCCCTCCGGCACTGGGGGCCGCCTTTGTCTGCGACTCCCGGCTCTGCGCGTCCCTGGCTGCTGCCTGGGCAGTGCAGGAGCAGCGGGAGAGCTCGCGGGGCTGGGCAGGGCGTGTCAGCCTCCGCCCGGCCCAGGCGCCGTTAGCGGGGACCCCAGGGTCACTGTGCAGAGTCACGCTGCCTGGATGTGCCACCCGCTGTGCTCAGCAGGGCTGCTGGCACTTGGTGTGCCGGTGCTTCTCAGACCCCATCAGAGGGATGGAAAAGAGAGCTGCTGGACAGCTGAGGCCAGCTTGGCAGGACCCTCAAGGGTCGGCTCATGATTGAGCTGTGTCCGCACCGCCGGCATCCCCACACCACTGGCATCACCACGCTTCTCTCCAGAGCCAGAGCAGCTGGAGTACAGCCTCTGCGTGCGGGTGTGATGGAGTTGGCACCGCTCTTGCTGCTGTTCCTTGTGCTCTGTCACAGCACTCACAGTTTCACTCTCGTTTGTCTCAACCTGCAGGACTGTACATGCCAGGGTGCAGGGACACCCATTCGGCCAGGCAGGTTTATAGCTTGCGCTTTAGGGTGTCACCCGTGATTTCCAGGTGGGAAGCACAGCAGTGTCTTTTGCAATGTTTAGTGTGAGGATACAAAGAACTCAGCAGCTTTTCAGATGTCAGTCCTGTAGTAAAACAGTTTAGAGCCTGTTTTGGCTCATTTTCTGCATGCAGCCACCCCAGTGCAGGGCAGGAGCAGAACTTGGGCAACTCAGCCTTGCCCTCAGCAGCCAGGCTCTGGTGCTCAGACAGGTTTAATGCTGAGCTCTCATGGCTGCAGACGGAGGAGCCTCTGTCCCGTGTGTGCATCACCTGCTGAAACTCAGTTTGGTGTCAAACCTAAAAGCACCCACAGCTACATGACCCTGGCAGTGCTCAGGTCCCTCGGGAAGGAACAGGCAGCGATGTCTGGGCTGGTAGAGCTGAGATGGGGCTTTTTGAAGTCTGGGCTGCGTGGAATTGGTCGCTGCTTAGAGCCAGTGGTTTTGAAGGTGTCGAGCCTGGAGATTGGGAACGCCAATCGCTCACCCTCCCCAGTAGCTGCCTTTCCCACTAGTGCTGCCCCTTGCTTTGCTCCCCGACAGGGAGTTCACTTCCCGGGGGGATTCTGGGGTGGTTTAGAATGAGAGATGTCTCAGGGTGAGGATGGACCACTCTGCCTGTCCGGTGGCATTTGTTGTGCCGCGGCCCCGTCTGCACCTCTCTGATTCCCGGCTGTATTTCGGCGGGTGGGTGTGCGGAGCGGGGGCCGGCGCGGACCCGCCGCCGCAATAAAACTCCCTTTTGTCTGGGCCCCGTTCCCGCGGCCCCTCGGCTGAATGCGGCGCTGGGGAGGATTTCAATGACATGGTAATTTCATGCCGTCCCACCGGCGGCTTCGCCCGGCGCAGGCAGCTGTTGGGCAGCGGGTCGTGTTCCCCAGCTGTTACAATAAATAACAGAAACAAAGCGTATTCCAGCGCTAATTACCTCAAACTTGCTCTCACTTCGGTGGCTCTGCCCTCGCCGCCGTCTCTGCCCGCGGTACCTGGCGCAAGGGCGTCGATGCTCCGCCGCCGGCGCGTCCCCAGGGCACGGCTTTGTGTGCGAAAGTCTGTGATTCCTCCCGGGCCGCGGAATTTCTAATGGCAGCGGATTTCATCCCGCTCACTGGCCGCATTGTGCTGCAGGAACAACACTCGCCCTGCAGCCCCCGGCCCCGGCGCCCGCATTTACATGACAAAGTGGGAGCCTGTGCAGCTTCGCCATGGAGAGTCGAGGTATGCAGGAGCCAACCCCCCCATGCAGGAGCCCCACTATGTGCTGGAGCCCCCCTGTTTCCATGCACTCTGGGTAGCTTTTTAGCGAGGCTTCTTGCTGACTCCTTTTCTGCTGCCCTGAGCCGGCTGCAGGCATGAGGTGCCTGGGGATGACAGTCGAGGTGTCCGGGCTTCCCTGGCAGCATCCTCCGAGCCAGAAGGGTGGCTTTCACTGAGGCAAATCATGGAGGGACCCTGAGTGCTCCAGGGCAGGAATGTGGCATGTGAAAGGATGAGCCAAGCTTGCATGTTCACCAAAGGGTTTTAGGGTCTCTCCCACCTGGGCGGAAGCAGCCAAGGTTGGGTGAGAGCCTGGCTCACATGTTGCCTGGGCAGCTGCTTTGGCTTGTCACATTCAGGGACCGTGTGTTGTGGCCACCAAAATAAAACTCTTGTGAGTCAGCCCAGGGGTGAACTTGCCCATCCTTGATGCTGGTCATGGTCCTGCACTGGTCTTTGCAGAGCATCTCCTGTGCTAACAGGTGCTGCTTCCTCTGGCCACTCTGCCCGTTTATCCTACCCTGTATCTTCTGTGTCCCATGAAAATTGTGAGCCAAGTTTTGTGTTGCTGGAGGCTGGCTCCTTCCTTCACCTGTGATTCATGAGCCTAATTGCGGGGTCTTATGTTCATGAAACATCTGGGGGTCCTCTGGCAAAAGGGTTTGCATGGATAAGCCTTAGTTTTGGAGTGACCGAAGCAGTGCCAAGTGTGAGATTGGTGTGGGGCGAATTGGTCACACCTCTGCAACTCCTGCCAGCCCCTAACTGGCTTCAGCTCCTCTTGGGCACCCAAGTGCCACTGAGCAGCTGTCAAGCTGTGGCCACTGCCCTGTGTTCCCTGTATCTGCGGGGTTACTGTGGGCACATGGAGCTGTGTGCAGTCCTGCTCACACATGGCTGCCAGGATTGTCTGGGGGGTGAGATGATCCAGAGGAGTCGAAGCTATGGGTGCTGGCCTTGACGTGGCTGCAGGAAAGGCAGCAGAGAGCTGTTGTCCTCCGACAGATCTTGCAGGTGGGTGGTATGGTTCCTCACTCAAACTCAGGGACTAGAGGCTCCAGCAGCACTGGCAAATACCTCTTTGCTTGTGAGCCATGATTTAAAAATGCATCAGCTCGCAGCCAGGGAGCTGGTCACTGCCAAGAAATGTTAATCATGTGGAGACATGACTTACACCAGGAGCAGCTCATCTGAAAATCAGTTCCTTCAAACAAGCTTCTTCCGAAGTGCAGCGCAGATGTTTTCTGGGGGTGGCTGGCAGTCACCCTGTCCTGGGGCAGCTGTGGGTGCCTGTAAGGTCTGAGCTCCACAGTGGACTCAGGGATCCCCACCTTGCTCCAAGTCCTGTGCTGCCTTGTCCAAGGAGGTGCTGGGGCCAGGTGAGCCCAGGCTTGGGGCTCCTGGCAGATTATAGGTCTTTTCAGCTCCTGTTGCAGGGCAGAAGCAGGGGCAGAGGTTGGCTTTGGAGAATTAACTTCTGCAGTTCAGCCCCTGGATGCTCACAAGAGTTTTCCCATCTCCTTGGTGTCCTGCAGCACTGGTGGACTTCCACAGGCAGGAAAAGTCTTGCAAAGTTTGGGTGCAAAAGTAAAAGGCAAATTTAAAGCTTAGTTTTCTGCTCTACTGTTTTTCTGCTTCTGGTATTTTTAGCCTGTAATGGAAATTTGGATTTAAAAAGGAAGTGGATGGGAGAAAGGGGTGCTAAAAGCACCATGTGTTCAGGAGCTTGAATTGGAGCTGGGTTGCTGTCTGTGGGCCGACGTGGACAGTTGGCCACGCAGATGGAGCGCTCCGAATACCCCCACACTCGATCCCCGCACCGGCCCAGCTGGCTCGGACCTCGCAGTGTCTGAGGAACAAATAGAAGGTGCAAACTGGGAGGAGTGGATATGGGCAAAGTGGAAATGGGGCAGGAAGGGCAGAGCTCACCTCAGAGAGCAGCAGGGTGGAATAATTCCTTAGCAATATTTTAAGATACATTTGAGTCGGAGGGTGCTGTTGATTTAGAAATGCAGCTCAGTCCTGTAGCCATATGCTGGTGCTATCCTGCCTCTCCCAAACTTCATAAGTGAGTCTGTGTAATGGGAATTGTGGAAGAACTGGTGTTTCCCTCTTTACAGGTCCCCACACTGCTTCAGCTGGGGATTTGGGATTGGTTTGGATTTGTTTTGGGTTTTTTTGGTACAAAACCCAGCAGTTCAACAATTGTGTAGTGCAAATGGAGTAATGCATTTCCTGCTTCTTGTGACATCCTCCCTCCAGCAGTGAGTCGGAATTTGTCTGGGGAGTGGAGGGGAAATGAATGTGTCCGTATGTCCCTGCTGACAGAGTATCCAGGGAATTGCATCCCCTTGGAAAGGGGCACTGTGACGATGGAGCTGGTGCTGCTCTCCCATAGCAGGTGGCAGTGGTGGAGCCTGTGCCAAGGGAGTTGGTGGGGCTGCTGTGCCCTGGCACTGCCCTTCAACAGCCCGGCTGGCACCAGTGCTCCCCACATGGTGCCCAGGGAAGCTGCTTCCTGGTGTGCTGCTCTGAATTCTGCCACTGCCACCTCCTGCCAGGAGGAGGGGTAGTGGGAGACCTTCCAGTTCAGGATGTGGTGATGGAGAGCGCTGTGACTCTGTGAGATCTGTCTGTCTGTCTGAGTATGGGGTCCCTGGCAGCCCTCCTGATAAGTGCTCTCTTCCCCAGCTGCAGGCGCATACCTGCCCCCCTTGCAGCAGGTGTTTCAAGCGCCGCGTCGGCCCGGGATAGGAACTGTCGGGAAGCCCATCAAGCTCCTGGCCAACTACTTTGAGGTGGACATTCCCAAGATCGATGTGTATCATTATGAAGTGGATATCAAACCCGATAAATGTCCACGCAGAGTCAACAGGTAAGGCAAGTATTAGAGGTTTGGCACTCGTTCCCTGCTTCCGGTTTTCTAGTGGAGGCTCTGTAAGTGCCTGTCTCTGTCTTTGCAGTAGAAGCCATTAGGGTGACCATTATGGCAGGGGTCACAGCAGGGGCAGGGCTCATGGCACTGCATGGTGCCCACAGGTGGCTGGACCCCCCAGCCATGTTTGTGCAGCAGTGCTGCTTCCTGGCCTGGGAGCGTCAGGGGTCCGGAGCCTCAGCACAGTCCCTGCTGCTCCGAAGCAGCTGTGCTATTTTGGCAACAATCCCTGATTTAAAAATAGCAAGCCCAGACCTCGGGCCATCGTGTACTTTTCTTTGTTTTTCTTTTTGATGTGCTCTTCCCTGCCTGTCCCCTCCTGCCCTCGCAGCCTGGGGAGCTCTGTGCCCCGAGGGCCGGTGAGCAGATGCTGCATATGCTCTCGGCAGCGAGTCACACTGCAGCAGCCCCAGCCACTGTGGGTTCCCCTGTGCCATGTACCCTCCATCTTCCCCCAGTTCCATGTACACTCCTTCTGCCAAAGCCAATGTACTGGGCTGTGGGACAAGGCACATGGCTGCTTGTCCAGGGGCTTTCTTGCCCCAGGGGTCTCAGCTCTGCTCTCAGTTGCCCTAGGGAGGGAGGCTGGAGTGGACTGAACAGGTTGCAGAAGGCATCAGGCTGTAAAGAAAGTGACAAAACAAACCTCTCCCTTCTCTCCTCCTGCCCCTCTATCTTGACTGTGTAGGGAAGTCGTGGAGTACATGGTGCAGCACTTCAAACCGCAGATCTTTGGTGACCGAAAACCAGTCTATGATGGGAAGAAGAACATCTACACTGTCACAGCCTTACCCATTGGGAACGAGCGGGTAAGAGCCCCATGTGGGCACTGTGACTCCCTCCTGCCTGGGAAAGACCAGCAGAAAATGACCCTGCCTCATCCCTGTGGGGATGCCATGGTCACTGTCCCTTCCCTCCTGCACCCAGGTTGACTTTGAGGTGACGATCCCGGGGGAAGGCAAGGACAGGATATTTAAGGTCTCTATCAAATGGATGGCCATCGTGAGCTGGCGCATGCTGCACGAGGCCCTGGTCAGCGGGCAGATCCCTGTCCCACTGGAGTCTGTCCAGGCGCTGGATGTTGCCATGAGGCACCTGGCTTCCATGAGGTACCTGTGCTGAGGGACAATGGGGCTGTGCCAGGGAGGGGAGGGGACTGCTGCCCTTGGCAGGCTGCTGTGGCTAGGACTGGCCTTGACAGTCATTGGAGGAGGCAGCTGTGCCAGCAGTGTCCGTGGGTGCTCCTGCAAAAGAAATAGAGGGGGTGATGCAGCTGGCAGGGTGAGTGCCAGCTCAGGGATCTGGGGGTGCTGCCATGGCCCCAGTGTGTGCCATTGACATTTGCCCTGGTTCACAGGTACACTCCTGTCGGCCGCTCCTTCTTCTCCCCCCCTGAAGGCTACTACCACCCCCTGGGAGGGGGCAGGGAGGTCTGGTTTGGCTTCCACCAGTCAGTCCGGCCTGCCATGTGGAAGATGATGCTCAACATCGATGGTGACGTTATTTCTCACGCTGGGGAGCTGCAGTGGGAGGGCTGGGTGTATTTGGGAAGGCTGGGTGAGAGCAGAGACACATCGTGGTGTCTGTCCCACAGTGTCGGCCACTGCCTTCTACAAAGCTCAGCCTGTCATCGAGTTCATGTGTGAGGTGCTGGACATCCGGAACATCGACGAGCAGCCCAAGCCCCTGACAGACTCGCAGAGAGTGCGTTTCACCAAGGAGATCAAAGGTAGAGCCCCCAGGGAGCTCTGGAACCTGTTCCCTGACACTGGCTGTGGTTTGCGTCCCACCCAGCCTCTGCAGTGAGGTGGGGGTACAGGGGTTGCACATTTTAAATGTCTTCTGGGGCACCACTGCCTCCCTCATGCTATTGTTGGGTTATCTGCAAGCAGGAAATTAGTTAAGGAAGCTGTTGGCAGTGTCTGGGGGAAGTTGGGCTAAGTGAAATTGCTCCCATTTTCACCATGACTGTGCTGTGTCTCCCTGTCCCACATCAGGTCTGAAGGTGGAGGTGACCCACTGTGGGCAGATGAAGAGGAAATACCGTGTGTGTAACGTTACCCGACGGCCAGCCAGCCACCAGACGTAAGGCGGGTGGGCAGATGCCCTTGCAAAAATCCGTGCTGTTCTCCTTGTTAACAGCTGCTGGTGTCGTTAGGGAGAGCTGAACAGGAAGCTCCAGTCTTTGATGGCAAAAGGAGACGTGTCTGGGGCTCTGCAGCCCTGTGCCATGTGTGGAGTGGGATGCAGGGAGATGGGAGTGCAGAGGATGCTGTGTCTGGCAGGCGGAGCGCGGCGGCGGGCGGGAGCTGACATGCCAGGAATTGTCCTAGTTTTTACCTCCGGGTTTGCTTTTCTTCATTCTTAAAATAGTCACTGCCAGAGCAGATACTTTGTCAGGGGCTAACAAGAGTGTCTGCCTTGGAATTTTTTGTGTGTGCCTGTTAGCAGGCTGAGCCTGGGCACCCCTCAGTGCCTCCTGTGCACCAGCATCCTTGGGTCACAGCCTTGGGGCTTGGCAAGCACAGGAGGAATGTGGCACCTCGCTGATGTAGTCAGCCTGGCTCTCCTGTAATTTTGGTTCTCTACAGAATAGCAGGTCAATTCTGCATTTTCATGGAGCTGGGAGCAGCTGGTGCTCGCTGAGGATGGGTATCCACTGTGCTCCAGCTGCAGGTGTCGTTGCACCTCTCAGCCCTGCAGCCAGGAAGTTTGATTTTTTTTCCCTCCCGGTTTTTGAAGGGAAATGTTCCCCTCCTGCCTCCCTCTGCCCATCCTGCCACTGCTGTCCTGTACCTGGAGAGGCCAGTTAGCCTTTCCCTAGAGTTCAGTTCAGCTGCCAGGGAGGACACCAGGCACAGAAGCCCTCCTGAGTGCCAGTGTGCTGTATTTTTGTGCCCAACCATGGCATGTGTGGCATGTTCTGCAATAAACATTTGCCCTGATTAACTGGATTAGTGAGGGAGAGCTTTATTTAGGGACCTCAGTCCCACACTGGGGTAACAGTATTCCTGACTCCATTTCTGAAAATACCACTGTTATGCTTTTTATTTTGTTGTATGGCAGCTCAGGGTGGGAGCCTGGCAGCTCCCTCTTCCCAGCCACAGTACATAGTGCCTGAGGTCTGGAAGTGTCTGTTCTGAGTAGGTGCATCCCTTGTGTCCTGCCTCTGTCAGGTTCCCGCTGCAGCTGGAGAGTGGTCAGACAGTGGAGTGCACAGTGGCTCAGTACTTCAAGCAGAAATACAACCTGCAGCTGAAATACCCTCACCTGCCCTGTCTCCAGGTTGGCCAGGAACAGAAACACACGTACCTTCCCTTGGAGGTGAGTGGTGGCACCTCTGGTTTGGGGCTGTGCTCAGCTGTGGTCCCCTCGTGTCTTACCTGTCCCCAACACATGGCTGCTGTCTGTCCCCTCCCCGTGCAGGTGTGTAACATCGTGGCAGGCCAGAGGTGTATCAAGAAGCTCACAGACAATCAAACGTCAACCATGATAAAAGCAACAGCCAGGTCTGCCCCAGACAGGCAGGAGGAGATCAGTCGCCTGGTACGTGACACAAGTCTCTGGGGGGGCCGGGTCAGGGCTTGACACCAGTGGCAGGTTATGGCATCGTGTCCATGGTGGACTTTGCTATGGTCCTGCTCCTCAGCTGCTCTGTGGTGGAGAGCTGTGACATGCTGAGAAGGTGTTGGTGAGGTTAATGGTGGGGTTTTATCCCCCTCTTCCCACTGAATCCCTGTGCAGAGGTGCCTGTGTGTACGCAGTGGACACTGGCACAGGTGAGCCAGCTCAAAGAGACCATACAAATGCACATGCAGCAAATTCAGGCCCTTGCACTGATGGAACCTGCCCCAAAGGGAGCTGGAACTAAAAATGGGAAACAGATTAGAGACATGCCCCTGGCTGTGGGTGTACCTGGGGCTGTGTGTGGTGGGGCTGCAGTACAGGAACTCTGTCTGTGCCTGGCCACTGGTTAATGGGGCTGTTGTTCCCCAGACACGTGCATCTGGGCTTTAGAAGCTGGGGACATTTGGTATTCCTTCTGGGAATACCAAATGATAAGTTTGTAAGTCAAGATACCTCTTGATAAGTTTCTTGCCAGTCTGAACCTTTGTGTTGAAGTCTTAAATCTCAGGAGCAGGCTTTGCTGTTAGTTGCATTGGTTAGTGTGTTTCAAAATCAGATCCCCGTGGGTCAGTTTGCAGGAGAGGGTTTGGGCCTCAGTGTTGATCTGCTCGACCTCCCCTGTCAGAGCTGCTCCACCTGCAGCTCTGTGGAGGACCAGGCTTCAGGTGCCCATATTTCCTGGCCAGCTGCAGCTGCCTGGGATGCAGCAGTTGGTCTTACTCCCTCCCATGGCCCTTCCTTCCCTCTGCAGATGAAGAATGCCAGCTACAACCTGGATCCATACATTCAGGAGTTTGGGATCAAGGTGAAGGATGATATGACGGAGGTGACAGGGCGGGTCCTGCCGGCTCCCATCCTGCAGTATGGAGGCCGGGTAAGTGGGGCTGCCTGGGCTGGGCTGCACTCTGCAGGGAGATGCTGTCAACACCTGTAAGTGTTCCTGAGCAAAAGTTGTGTTACTTTCATGTTAGAGCTGGAATGTTTTATCAAAGTGCCTTGGCTTTGTGATTTTTGAGTTTTTTGCCATATAACTGTTGTAGCAAAGAGAAAGTTGTAGCCAAGAGTCATTGGTGATGAGATGAAGAGGAGAGGGGTGCTCAGCATAGGACAGCTCGGGTGAATTTTCTGTCACTGCTGAGGAGCTGAGGATTGCCCATCGCCAGGGAGTTAGCTCCAGCTCCAGCACTGGGACAGGGAGCACAGCCCCAGCCCATGCAGGGGCTCTGGGGCTGCGGGGCTGGGCAGGCTGCGGCCGCGCTCTGACCCTCTGTTTGCCTTGCAGAACCGGGCCATTGCAACTCCCAACCAGGGCGTGTGGGACATGCGAGGGAAGCAGTTCTACAACGGCATTGAGATCAAAGTCTGGGCCATTGCCTGCTTTGCCCCGCAGAAGCAGTGTCGAGAGGAGGTGCTGAAGTAAGGAAAGGGGCAGCCCATGAGGGTGGGGGAAACCAGAGGGGCCGTGGCTCCAGAGGCAGCCACACTGCTGCTCGCAGCTGGGGACTGCGTGCCTGGCATCCCCACTTCTGGAGCTGCAGGGAGCTCCACTGCTTGTGGTACCAATCTGATGTGGGGTGTCCAGTTCCTGTTGCTTTTGGTTTATCCAGAGAGCCTAACTGTTTGTCCCAGCTGCAGATGGTCCCTAAGCCATGACAAAGCTGCCAGGTTGGACTGAGTACCTGTGAGCTGTCAGTCAGGCTCTCCTTGATCTACTCTGCATCAGGGAGCTGCAGTACTGGGAGATGAAACTGCCAACTTTAAAGCTGTATTGAACTTTTCTAGTCTGAATCTCCCCAGAGAGAAGGGGTTCTGAGGATAAAAGTTTCCCCAATAATCTGAAATTATGTAATTCATGTAGGAAGCATCCTAACTTCCCATGAGTTATTACAGAGAAGATTTGAGCTTTCTGAAAAGATTCGGTAGTTTAGAGAATATGTTTCTGTAGCAAAGTGACACAGAGCAGGAACAGTTTATTTGATTTAGGGAAATGGTCACTTTGGTTTTGGATTCCTCTGGGACCTCAGGTTTCTCCTGACTGAGAGTAGATGCATCAAGGTGAGCGCTTTGTGTGTCTCTTCTGGGCGTTTGGCATGGCCAGTGTTTGGGATTTGCAAGAGCTCAGTGTGTCCATGTCTGCAGTACCTGGGTGCAGGTGGGAGTGACACCACATTCCTCCCATGATCCCTTTGCAGCAGAGCTGTGAACCCTGTGTTCCCTCTGGCTCTCGCCGCATCAGATCAATCCTTGGCATTCCAAAAATCCAGAGTGGCTGAGTTGTGGTAAGTGCAGGCTGGCATCAGCTTTGCAGTCACCTGGAAATCAGCTGTTGCAGGCAGCAGGTTTGTTCCCCACTGCTCCAGCTTCCTAAGGGAGAAGGGCTCAGCTCCACTGCATTAGGAAGAGTCAGTACGTGTGTAAGAGGGGACAGTTCAGCCCTGACACGTGCTGGTCTTGTGTTTCCTGTGCCATGCATGTGCTGGGTGCCACAGAGCCAGCAATAGGTGATGTGATGGCCCTGTCTCTGTGCTGTGCTGCAGCACTCGGCCGTGGGGCTCCGTGCTCGGTGGCACAGCTGGTGTGCAGGAGGGCTCAGGGCTCACAGCTTCTCCTCCCGGCACAGGAACTTCACAGACCAGCTGCGCAAGATCTCCAAGGACGCCGGGATGCCCATCCAGGGCCAGCCCTGCTTCTGCAAGTATGCCCAGGGTGCAGACAGCGTGGAGCCCATGTTCCGACACCTCAAGAACACCTATTCAGGGCTTCAGCTCATCATTGTCATCCTGCCGGGGAAGACGCCGGTGTACGGTGCGTCTGGGGGGAGCGCAGACAGAAGGGCTTTGGGCTGCCTCAGGAGGGCTGGCTCCTGCAGGCCCTCTCTCCCCATTCCTGAAGGTGCTGGTGGAAGTGGTGCAGGGCTGATTGCCACGTGCTCACCTGCTTCCTCTGCCCACAGCTGAAGTGAAGCGTGTTGGGGACACTCTCCTGGGAATGGCCACACAGTGCGTCCAGGTCAAGAATGTGGTGAAAACCTCCCCACAGACCCTTTCCAACCTCTGCCTCAAGATCAACGTCAAGCTTGGCGGGATCAACAACATCCTTGTGCCTCACCAGCGGTTCGTACAGCCACTGCCTCTCGTAGTTTTGGGGTTGTACCCAAAGTCCTTTGTGGTGCTGCCTGCCTGGAGAAGAGGGAGCCTTCATAAAGTAGCTCTTTGAAATGGGGGTTTGTAACTTGTTTCACCTTGTTGATAACAAGCTGTTGATGTGTCCAGGCCAGAGCTGGAGGTCAGGGGATATCCTTTATATCATCTGCTCATCTCCACTGGGTTGTACATCACCCTGAGATGGCTCCAAAGGCTGACTGCTTGTTTTCTCTTCTCTCCTCTCTCACCAGCTCTGCCGTCTTTCAGCAGCCAGTGATCTTCCTCGGGGCTGATGTCACTCACCCGCCAGCAGGAGATGGGAAGAAACCCTCCATAACAGCTGTAAGTTCACAGCTTGGTGCCCCAAAACCCTGCAGGATGCAGGAGCTGGAATGGGACTCACGTGTCCATGTGTTACTGCTGTCCCCCTGATGACACTTCTCAGGGTGGGCCCGTAGCCTATCAGGTGTTTTTATCCCAGTCCTGGGGAAGTTGTGTCCCGATCCCTTCCTGCCTCTCCGCGCAGGGAAGCTGCAGTTTTTGGGAGCCGCGGGGAGACTGGCAGCTGCCACCAGATGGGGCTCGTGATGTGCCGGCCCCGAGCGTGGCCCTGAGAGTGCCGGGAGCTTGGTGCTGCATGGAGTCATCCTGGGGCATCCCTGTCCACCTGCAGCCCTTCAGGGACCTTCCCCCTCCTGGAGAGCTGGGGTTTGGGACATGTGGGAAACTGGGGTGATTGGACTTCTGAGCCCTTTGTGGAGGAGGAGTTGCCTTCATCTCAAATTAATGATGAGCATCCATGGAGCAAAGTGCTGCTTGGTGCCAGTGGGGCCAGGGACAGCTTGTGCCCTCCATTTCTCTGGGAGACACTGCTCTGTGCTCGTTGCCATGCAGGATAAGCACGTCAGCATTTTCCTATTAAGTTCTTAACTTTCCAGGACTCACAGCTCAGGTTTTCCTTGGCATGCAAATGCGTCTTTGGAGGAGTGTTTTTTTCTTAATTAGAAGGGGTTGGGAAAGGCTTTGGGCTGTTTGCTGTAGGTGTGGGTGGGACAGAACAGTCTGTTTCCTGGTGGCAGAGCTTCCCCTCTGAAAGTATCTTTTGTGGTTTGTGCAGGACCACTGCAGCTTTTTTCTTAATTTTTGTGAAAGCTTTTTTGAAGCTGCAGGGGAGAAGGGTAGAGCCTTTGGAGCAACTTGACCATGTCCTTGGTGTGTTGCTGGTTGGACAATAGCAGCGGGTCTCTGGCTGAAACTAAAGGAACAGTTTCTATTGTTCACATTGGCTCCAGGAGGGAGCCCCAACCCCAGAGCTCTGTTTGCAGAGTGAAAGTGAAAGTGTTGGGGAGGGCAGGGGCAGCAGATTCACACTGCTAAGGGTGTGGAGTCTGTGGTGCTTCCCCTCTGCTTGGGGGACGTGGGGCACAGGGCCCAGTCGCTGCTGCGTGTGGGGAGTGAGGCAGCTGGGTGTCTGTTCCCCAGCATGGGCCAGCACTTGAGTCACGCTGTGCCCCCAGCCCTGTGTCACAGTCAAGCCCAGCTACCCCTGACCTGTTGCTCTGACGTGTCTGAGGTGTGCCTGCACTGCAGTGGGAACTCCCTGCTCAATGGCTGCCACACAGTGACCTGACCCACCATGTCTTTGGGCAGCCTGTGGCAGTCTGGGGCAGCCCTTGGCTGTCTTGGGCAGCCCCACTCCCTGTCACTGCCAGGCAGGAGAAGTGAAGCAAGGGCAGAGCAGCAGCAGTCCCCCACAGCCACGCCATTCAATGGCATCAACCAGAGTTGTCTCCCTGGAAATTCCCACAAATGTTTAAAAGGGCAAGGCAGAGTGTGACATCAGGATGTGGTCATGACCAGGGATGTCCCTTTTGGGCACTGATTGCCTGATCAATATTTGCTGTCCCATCTGATCTGTGAATTCAGGTGCTCTGCCCATGGCCAGCTGTGTGTGTGGGAAGCAGGTGGAGGCTGGGAATGTTCCACATCCCCTCTGTCCTTCCTGGTGTAAGACATGGGCCTGGCCTGGCCTGTCTGTCACTGCAGGTTGTGGGCAGCATGGATGCCCACCCGAGCCGGTACTGTGCCACGGTGCGCGTGCAGCGTCCTCGCCAGGAGATCATTGAGGACTTGTCCTACATGGTGAGGGAGCTCCTCATCCAGTTCTACAAATCCACACGCTTCAAACCCACCAGGATCATCTTCTACCGTGACGGTGTTCCTGAGGGGCAGCTCCCACAGGTGAGGAACCCTCATATCCCTGTTGGCCACCAGGGCTGCACCAGCTCCGGTGAGGTTCCTTAAGGGTGCCCAGGGACAGCTGGGTGCTGGTGTGTCCCCTCATTCTGTGTGCCCTTGTCTCTCCAGATCCTTCACTATGAGCTCCTGGCAATCCGAGACGCCTGCATCAAACTGGAAAAGGATTACCAGCCTGGCATCACCTACATCGTCGTCCAGAAGAGGCATCACACCCGTCTCTTCTGTGCAGACAAGAACGAGAGGGTGAGTGCTGCAGGGTGCCAGGGCTGGAGGCGGCTGATTCATCCCTGTCTGATGGAAGAGCCAGCCCTGGCTTCGCTGAGGGGGAATCTCACCACTGGCAGGGAGAGCTCATTCTGAATGGAACGTGCTGCTCAGTGGACTCCTACAGCCACATGGATTAGTCTGCTTCTAGAACCCCAGCCAGCTGTTTGCCATTATTGTTATTATGAGTTACTGGGTGCTGATGATCCTAGTGACTCTTGAAATAGCCTCTGTCAGCTTGAAAACATCTGTTGTTTTGGTGATAGCTGGAGTTGCTGACGTGACAGTGAATAACCCCTTGCTTGCTCACAGCTTGTTCATGTGTGCTCTGCAGTAACATTGATTGCTGTCATTGTTCCTAGATTTCATCTGAATTTAATGGTCAGATTGAGTCTAACCAGACTGCTCCACACAAGCAGGAAGATTTAATCTTGGGAACTAAGGACAGTTTTTGATCAGGATGTAAAAGCCCCAGGATCTTGTGGCACAGACTCCAGCACAAGCTCTACAGAGATCCCTGGAGTTTTGCTCACTTAATCCTCATCTCTGTAGTAGGATGGGCCCCTTCCCAACCCTTACCCTGCTGCTCTCTTTCCCATGTTGTTGGCTACGTCTCCATGTCATGCCTGGTGTTGATGCCTGCAAAAAATTCCAGCAGGCCTATTTGGGCAGAGAGCAGAGTAGGATGAGCTGCTTCTGTCCCCCCTGAATGGGCTCTTGGAGACCATCTCTGCATCTCAAACCGAGATAGGGACCCTCTGCCGTGGTCCTGGGGCAGGGCAGCTGTGTTAAGGACAGTGCTCTTGGCAACTGGAAATACCCAAACTCTGCAGTGCTTGGATCTCTTTCTGTTCCCTGCAGATTGGAAAGAGTGGGAACATCCCAGCAGGAACAACAGTGGATACCAACATCACCCACCCCTTTGAGTTTGACTTCTACCTGTGCAGTCATGCAGGCATTCAGGTACTGTGCTCCAGCGCTGGCTCTTGGGATGCTGCAGGGTTTTTTGGCTGCTGTTGCAGACTGTGCTCTCATGCATTTGTCCTGGCCTTGTCACAGCCTCCCTTTAGCATGGAGACGTGGGCAGTTGGATTTGAGGATAGTTGGATCTGAGCTGCCACTGCCGGGGTTTGGCAAGCAGGTGCCGGGTCTGTGCTGCTGCTGCACGATGTGGCATGTACTCGGTTTCTCTCCTGGAGCCAAGGGTCTCTCCTTAGAGATTTTCCTCCTTCAGAGCAGCCAATTCAGCAGCTTGTCATCTGGTGTCTGAGTGTGCTGGGCTCGCCGGGGCGCCTGGTCATCAGCAGGGCCCTGCTGTCTGGCCGTGGGCGGGAGAGCCAGGCCAGCCGTCCCTGCCTGCTCTGCAGCTGCCTGGCTGCAGGCAGCCAAGATTAGTCAGAAACCGGACTGGAAAAACTGCACTCGTGTAATCTGCAGCTGCTTCCAGAAGGGAGGCTGCTCAGCTTCTCCTCCCCTGCGCAGACAGTGGGAGGTGGCCCTGGTCGGTGGGGATGCAGTAGGGGATGCAGTGGCACAGAAGGAACAGGCACCAGGCAACAGCGTTAGTACTGCTTTGCACCTCTGTGCCGAGGGCTTTCCTGCTTCACTGCCCTGTAGGGTTCTCACAGCAGGGAACCACAGGAATCCCTCCTGCCTGGGCTGGCTGATGGAGCATTTGGATCAGGGAGGGGCTGATGGGGATGCGAGGCAGCCGCATCCAGGTGTAAGCAGCATCTCTCACACTGACCCCCTCCTTCCCAGGGCACGAGCCGGCCGTCCCACTACTACGTGCTCTGGGATGACAACCGGTTCACGGCGGACGAGCTGCAGATCCTCACGTACCAGCTGTGCCACACCTACGTGCGCTGCACCCGCTCCGTCTCCATCCCGGCCCCAGCCTACTACGCCCGGCTGGTGGCGTTCCGGGCACGGTACCACCTCGTGGATAAGGAGCACGACAGGTGAGGGGCACAGCCCGTGGCCCTGGGAGGGCAGAGCCAGGCATGGGCAGGGAACTTCCATGTTTTAAAGTGCCTGTGTCCGAGAGTGCTGCGGCAGAGCCTTTCTAGGGGAAGACCTGCATGTAGCTGCATCTTCTTAAGGCCCAGCACGGGGAACAGGGATAAAGGAGGGTTAAATCCTATCTTGAGCTCATCCCAGGCTTGTGGGAGCATTCCTGGGATGGCTGAGCATTTCCAGCTGCGTCAAGGTGCTGGAATCTGCAGTACAGGTCACCAGCATGCACAGCATCCCTGTGCACTGCAGTGAGGTGACTTCCTGTGCTGCCAGCACTCAGCTGATCCCCATCTCCAGGGGAGTTTCTCAGTGTTCCTGGGGGGAAAATATGAAATAATTACGCAGTGATTTCCTTGATTTTCAGTGGCGAGGGCAGCCATATATCTGGACAGAGCAACGGCAGAGACCCCCAGGCCTTGGCGAAGGCTGTGCAGGTTCATCAGGACACTTTACGTACCATGTACTTTGCTTGAAAGCCTAACTTTTGTTACCTCACTCAAGAAAGCTTTCAGATTTGTAGGAGCCATACAAAAAAGGAAGCATTGGGACACCTTGTTTTTTTTTTTCCAATGAGAAATCACTGCAGGGCAGGCAGTGTCGACTCGAGGCAGGAGACCAGCACCACAGGACAGAACGATCCAACACCTTTGTAGGATTGGAAGAGACTGATGATGATGATGATGATGATTATTTTTTTAATTTTTTCTGGCGCTGCAAAATTTTGACCTGACCAAACACATGAAGGCATTCAAGGGAAGGGATAAAACTCCCGGGAGGCGGAAGCAGGTTTTAATTTTTAAGATGCAATACTAGAGACTCCTGACTGTGAACTGGCGGCTTTGGTCCTCCGTTGCCCACCAGGCGCTGGTAGGTATTTTTTGTGGGGGTTGGGGGGAGGGGATTTTTAGAGCCTTAAAACAGAAGACTAGATTTATAAAACTAATATTTTAGATTATGAGATGCTTTAATGGGTTGAGGGAAGAAAAAACAACCAACCAACTAGTTTATAGGAGAATTGTAACACTAACAGTTCCCCGCCCCAGTAATTCCCCCCGGATAATGTAAGGCACCCTAGCACTTAGCTCAGAACTGAAAACTGTCTTCCTCGTGTTACAAGCTAGTCAGCTGCTGCCGCTCAAAGCAACAGTCACAGACTTTTCCATGGGTGAGTGCCTTACTATGATGCTGCAAAATTTCAATGTTTTTAATCTTGTAAGGAAACTAGTAATCTTGTCTTGATGGTGGTCCATATTTCCATCAGAAGGAGTTAATTTCTATGGTCCTCACTTGCAGTTTGTGTCAGATCACGACCTCACGGTGGTTAAACCCCATTGAAAGATGTGCACTTTCATACAGGACATGTTTAATGGCTGCTGACCCATTTTTTGTTTCCAATGTACTACTTGTTATTTAAAACTGTTTCTGACAAATGGGGGCATCTCCATCCCATGAGGACAGGAAGCGCTATCCATGTTTTTCTTTCTTTTTTCTCCCCCCCCCCTGAATTTTTATGATGGACACCGGGATTTTTTTACTAAACATTATTTTTATACGATACTGAGTCTGTTGCCAAAATCCACAAGTCATTAACATTCTCAGAGTTTACATCCCTGCACTTCCTGAGGCTGTGTGCTCACGCCATGGCTCTCCAACATTTCTGTCCGATGAGTGCTGGCACTGCAGCCTGTGCTGTGCTGGGTGCTCCACAGTGCTCACTGCCTGTGTGCATTCAGCATGTGTCTGCCCAGGCCGGCTGCTTTCCCACCTACCACATCCCCACCTCCAGCACCTCCAGGCTCTCACCCTCTCTGCTGCTAGGTTTTGCTGCTCTTTGTGTCATGGTATCACTGCTCTCATGCCCAGGGTTTTTATTCTGAAAGCACACCAGATTGTTCCTTAGAATGATAAAAATCCCTGTTGTTGTCGTGGGGGAAACTCCTGATTTGTGCTTGTACCAGGAAAACAGCCTTTTTCCCCACAGGAACCTGGTCACTGCTTTTCAGACCCGTTTTGCTGCACAGTGACCGTACGTATGGAGGCAGGGCCATGGTGGCAGCTCAGTACCAATATCATCCAGGCACATTATCTGGGGTTTTTTCTATGAAAGTGTTCACAGCGCTTCCTTCAAGAGACAAACGAGGCGCACGCTCCTGCCACGTTCTGAGGGGAAGAGCTCTGGTATCATTTTCCTGCCAAACGCGTTTCCCAGGCGGCCCCACACGAGCGCTGCCCGTGGCCCGCGCGCGGACAGAAGCACATCTACACCTCTTTGGTTTGTACTTTCTGACGATGAAACTTGCCTTGCCTTCATGAAAACCACGCCGGTCATGTTGGCCCATTGAGCTGTCCTAACCCCGGGAATTCACTCTTACCGTTTTCTTTTGGGGCAACGTGTTTGTGAACAGTGACAACATCACTATGCTATGCAAACTAAGTGCTGAGCCCACTGATGTCACGTTTGGTGAAGATCCTACGTTTAGCACAGTCCTGTTTTCCTCAAGACCACAGTGTTTGGTTCATATCCTCCTTTGCACCTTGTGTCAACCTCCACTGCTGTATATCCTCAAGGTGATGGGGAGGAGACCAAGACCTATCCGTGGTCAATAGGTAGGGAACTCTTAGGAAGGCTTTTAGAGCGTAGGGAACACATCAACACTAAGTGTCAACATGAGAAGCCTACATTCCTCTACACAAGTGCCTGCATAGTGACACCAATCAGCACCTCCATCTCATCCTCCGAACTCTGACTTATGTTCATTGAAAGCAAAACAATCTCAGAGGGGCTGTTGCAGCTCACCTGGTGTTAGAAAGCTCCTCATTAAGAATAAAATCGGGGTCAAGGTCAAGGTTCTCTCTGCAAATCAGTTTGTTCACCAGCATTACACCGGAACGCGCCTGGCTGCTGCTCTGCAGTGAGGGGCAAAGGTATTTTGGTTCCTCGTTTTAATTTTAGTGTTTTAGTTGGGTCTAGAATTCTGAAATGTCTTTTAGTAGCTGTGGCATAGCACGTGCCATTTTTAACCATTTGAAAAGAGATAGTGTGGGCATTTACAGAAACAGCTTGTTGCTCTGTAACAATTTTTTTTAACCTTGAGACTTGAAATGTAAAATGGACCTTTAAGATTTGCACTCATTTGTAAGGTGGCTGTTCATAGAAAACTATGAAAGAAGACTTGCTGATGTAGCACCTACTTTTAACAGCAATTTTAACTACACAAAAGCTTCACAGCTTCTGAAACTCTCAGCTGTTGACTTGCAGATCGTGTTCTGCCCTTATTTCACCCTCTGCGTTGGGTTTTCATGGTTTTGGATAAACAAAAAAGCCAAACTCAGTAGCTGCTGTGCCCTTTAACCCCTTGTTTCCACTTTGAAGAAGTTTAGAGAGGTTGAAGTGACCCGCATGTTTTCTATACCGGACTATGCACCGTACCCTCTCCGCGCTCCGGCACCGGCGTTTGTCCCCCTCTCTTGTCCGAGATGCAAACGAGTAGCTGCATGCTGAGGTGTGTTTTGCTGCCTGTAGTGGATAGGTGTTACCCCAGGTACATACCAGGGTCTGTAGTTAGCCACAAACCCCACACGGGCATCCCGATCAGCTCTGAGTCTCTGCCTTCTCCAACGCGCACGAGTTCACCTGCGCCTGGAAGCGTTGCCGAGTGCGTGCAGTTCTGTGGGAAGAGGAGTAGCTTTCATTTACCTGCTGAATGCTCTTGTTTCCCTTATCTCATATTTGAACAGAACAGGGTGGGAGGGCTGCTCTGCCCTCTCCCCACAGCTTCCAGGGCAGTCGGGGTGTTCTGGGATGGCACATGATGTCTCAAACAGCCCAAGCACCCAGCGTTGCCTCACAGAAGGTTTTCTTCTTGGAAAATCAGTGTGAAATAAAAGAATGTGATTGTTTCAGGAAGGGAAGCCAGACAGCAGGAGAGCAATAAACAAGTGAAATTCATATCTTGCCTGAGTGATTTGCACTTCAATAGTTGTGAAAGAAAATTTCCAGGACTCCAGTGCTTTTGTGTTCGATTTCCAGCCCCTTTCGTACCTCCTTTCTATGAGCAAGTGTGGGACTGTACATAGGGTGTTTACAGGACGCTCCGTTTGGGTTGTTATTTTTCTTGTGGGTTTTTTTTTGCTCTAGCTTGAACTCTGTATGGTCCATTTGTTAAATAGCCGTGAACAGTTGATGTACAGTACTTACTAAACAAGCAGCAGCACAAAACTTATTTTATTAAGAAAATATGGCTTATATTTTAAAGGTTGAATATCAGGTTGTTTTTTTTTTTTTTGTATGTGTGGAATTAAGACTGGTGAAGAGTAACAAAATCCTTGGATTAGGCCAAAAGAAAATACTGTAAGATCCTAACCACCTCTTTATTAAAGAAAGCAGTATGATTAAAGAGCTCCAGAACATTGTATTTATATTGGATTTGATTTAATTGCCTTTGTGGATTTTTTTTTTTTTTGCCTTGGTCCTGATTTTTGCTTGCAACTTCGACTTTGCAGTCCCAAGTGTCTGTTACCCTGTAACTGTTGGCAGAAGACCTAAATAAAAGCAATGTGAATATGTCGGGGTGACACTCCTGAGTCACATCTCGTGGGGAAGGGACATGCGCATCCCAGCCACTCCCTTGGGAAAGGCTGGGGGACAAACAGGGAAATGCTGACTGGAGCTGAATTGCATCAGACACTGCAGAGGATCCAACACCCCTCACTGTCCAGATCTCAGTTCAATGAGAGAAACACTTAAGCAAACAAATATGTGCTTAAAAGTTCTGGGAATACAGTACAATTCCACTTTTTATTAAAATGCCACCTGAGAACTGACTGGTTTTGGGCTCCTGGGTAATTAGATAACAGAAATGTACATCAAAATCTGCAGTTCCTCCAGGCTCACCGAGTGCTTCAGGGGCTCTTGGCTCTGAGGTACTTTAAGGACAGATTTCAGACTCCTTTTGGATTGAGGTTAAACTTGATCCTCTGGGTTTCTGCACTGCCTTCATGTTTTACATTTCCCATCATGTTTTACATTTCCCAGCTTTGCAATTCTTGCAAACATCCCAGTCTTCTCCAATGCCAGCAGCTTATAGTTGAGTTTTAGGCGCCAGAACTGGAGGTTGTTTGCCATCCTCTGAGTTCTTTGTTGGAGGAGTTCTTTGTTTTACCTTACAAAGGTGCAGGAGCAGACCTTAAGCCAATGAATGATTTAGCAGTCGAGTTGTAACTGGGTTTTTGAATAATGCCAAGGAATTTTAAGGAAGTGCTTGCTAATGGCATGCGGGCACTCGTCAGTTAATTTACTTAATTGCAGCAGCAGAAAGTTCTGTCCTGAGCTGGGCACCTGTACAGGTCCTGCATACATCCTGCTGCTTTGTGGGTTGTACCTATTTTAAACAATTCCTACTACATAACAGAATATTTAGTAGTTTTAAGGGGCTTTTTCTGTGTGAGGTACAACAGCAAATTGTGCCTTGTGCAGCTGGGTCTGGAGTCCTGGAAAACAGGTCAGAAAACTGGTTTCAAGTGTTAGATTGGCATTTGAGCCCCAGCCCTGGTGCTGATTACAGTGCCCAAGCTGTGGGACCAGATGTGCTGCCCATGAGGGATGCATGTTTGCAGAGATGCCTCTCTCCCACATATCTGCTTCATCCTGGAGATCACATTTCCCACTCCTGATTTCAGTTAAGGAGAAATACTCTAGTAGGTTACCTTTAATTTGCATTGGTTTAAAATCCTTACTGTGTCACTTACCCGAAAACTAAATTTATGCTTTTAAAGACTAATTCAGCTGGGAATCTTCAGGATGGTAATTCTTAATAGTGACCCTGAAATTTGGATTATGGATCTTTAACTTCTGTTGGCCCAAAATTCCAGTTCTTCGGTACCTTCCCAGTTGCTCCCCAGGGGAAGGGCCCCTCTCACTACCAGAAAAAGTGATGTTTCTTCACAATGAGTAGCAGCTTCAAATCCACTTGGACAAGTCCCAATATACTGTTCTTACCAAAAAACGATCTTCTGAGGGCAGAGGAAATAGAGATAAAGGTGTCACTGCCTGACCCAGCACTGAGCCTGTTGAGTCTGTCACATTCGAATCTCTTCCCTGCATGCCATTTGTCCCTTTCACCCCTCGGCTTGTTTGGTGCCAGTTTGTGTAACAAATCCATAACGGAGTGGTACTGAACATTGCTAAAAAGTCTCAAAAAATGAGAACGGGGCAAGCATAAGCTCTGAATTTATGTTGATACAGTGAATCATTGAATCATGAATCATGGAATATCCTTAAATTGGAAGGGATCCACAAGGATCATTCAGTCCAATGCCTGGCCCTGCGCAGACACCCCAACAATCCCACCCTGTGCTGGGAGCGTTGTCCGAACGCTCCTTGAGTTCTGGCAGGGTCGGGGCCGTGACCATTCCCTGGGGGCCCCGTTCGGGGCCCGACCAGCGCTGTCGCAGCCGGACTCGTTCCGCGTGTCCCAGGTCCCGCAGCGGAGCGGGGACAGCGTGCGGGACGTGCCGGCGGCTCCCGGCGCTCCCACCCAGCGCGTCCCTGTCCCGCGCTTGGAACACTTGGGCGTCACCGGGACCAGGGCACGGGGGCTCTTCTGGCGGGTTTAGTGCGGATTAAGGCGACATCAGCTGCGTTCATTGGGGACCGGGCTGGAAACCCTCGAAGCCGCCGCACCCGGCAGCTGCTGCTGCGGCAGAGGGAAAACGCCGCAGACGTAATGCGCTGTACTGAAACACCACAACACTGCGGGTCGGGAATAACCCCCGGTGCTTCCGCTCTGACTCCCGATGGGCTCATGTTCTGCTTTCCCGGCGCAGGCGGCCCCCGCGGGCGGTGCCGGTGCCCCGGCCCCGTCCATCCTGCCGGGGGGCAGCCGCCGGTGCCTGCGGGGCTCCCCCGGCCCCGAGGGCCCCTCCGGCTCCCGCCG
>VZSE01013752.1:46633-110717 GCA_013398275.1 Promerops cafer
CCAACCCCCCAGCTCCCGGTGGCCGCCCCGGTGCCGCGGGGCAGCGGCCGGGCCGAGCCCATCCCGTGGGGGGTCGGGCGGGAGGAGCTGAGCCCCGCGGGCAGGGCCCCGGTACCGGGCAGAGCCGGGGCCGAGCCTCTCCGTGCCCTGCTTCCCGTGCCGGAGGTGGAGGAGGAATTGTCGGTATTTCATAACCGGTGTGCCCGGCTTGCGTAACCCGCGCCGTGCCGGTGCCCGAGGGATGGACCCGCAGAGCCCGGCGGGACCGGGCAGCGCTCCCTCGAGCAGCTCCGGCCGGCACACGCCGGGTATTTGGCCCCTGTGTGCCAGCACGCTGAGTTTTAGGGCTAATTCCTGTGCCTTTGGGTGTGCTGCTTCTCAGTAATCATTCCGAGGTGGTTATTGCCCAGAGAAGCTGTGGCTGCCCCATCCCTGGCAGTGTTCAAGGCCGGGTTGGACGGAGCTTGGAGCAGCCTGGGCTAGTGGAAGGGGATCCTGCCCATGGCAGGGCTGGAATGGGATGGGCTTTAAGGTATTTTCCAACCCAAATTGTTCTGTGATTGTATGAAAATCTTCAGATTTTGGCCGTTTGATCCTTTTGCCGGGAAGGCATGTGCTCAGTATTTATCAACTTTGTGGTTTAAATGGATTTTGGAGGTTGGAGAAGGAAGTTCTGATTCAGTTTTTCAAGGTAATTTATTCCAAATCTGGCAGAACAGCGGAGGAGGGTTCAGGGTTGGGCAGTGTTTAATCAGCAGTTCCCTGGCTGTACCTCGATGGCAAAGGGAATGTCCAAAGCCACCTGGAGTTCCATGTCTGTCACTTGAATAGGTACCACAGGTGGTGAAAATACAAGACGGAGACTGAAGGTGTCAACACAAAACGTGCCTTCCCATCTCCATATGGAGATCCTTTTCTAACATACTTGGAGATTTAAGGACAATGATGGATTTGTCTGGAAGAACTCCCTACCTCAGCTGTTGCCTGGCTTGAGGTTGTGATGGGTTGAGAGTATTTTAAGATGCAGGATTTTAACAATCTGGTGGAATGCATATGATGCTCTCTTACACGGTGTTAAATAAACTCTAATTATAACCTAGTGCAATTGTAGTTGTCTCCTGATAAACAGATTTGCAAGAGGAACCCGTAAATGGTTTCGTTTTCCCCTGGAGTGAATTTACCTGTTGTTAGGCTGCAATATGTTGGATTTTAGCAAAGCTGCTGCAGAGTGTTCCTTGTGGGCTCAGGCGGTGTCCGGCACAATGGATGGTTCTTCCTGTGTCTCCTCTGTGATGAGGAGAAGTGTTAAGTGCAGTGTTCATGTTCCAAGTCTTGGGGTGTTGGGACAGGAGGACACAAAGCATCCTTGGTGGAACAGATGAGGATTAAAGCTCTGTCATGAAAGAGAGAAAGACACTGAGATGTGCTTTGTTTTCTGTGCATGAAGGGAAAACACGGGATAAAATAAGCAGAGAGGGGAACAAAGATTGGTGTGTGAGTATTCCTGGAGTAAAGTGCCAGGACATCTTGGGTGAAGCAGTGCTGTAGATGATGTCCTGTTTGTGTGAGAGGCTTAGGCTAAGGAATCTGGGAAGTATTATGGCTCTCCTGGTCCATGGAATTGAACATTACTGAAAGTAGGAGCAGGATGTGAAGGTGGCTGCTCGGGGCGTGAGTTGTGGTGAAACCAAACTGAGGAACAGCAATAAAATGTTCAGTAGGGAAAGTGAAGTGAAGGAAAAGGTGCTCTTGGCACAGGTCAGGCATTGTACTTCCACCAGGAGAATGTTCAGTAAACTTCCAGAAGGCAGGGAGGTTCAACCAACAGGGGATGTTCCATGGTGTAACCAAGTCGTATCAGTGCCGATTGTCTTCATTTCCATGTCCTACGTTGTTCTTTCAAAGCTCACAGCTTTCTGTGTTAAATTGTGTTGGATTGGGGTTTTTTAATTTCAGTTTTTAATAAAGCACTGCAGGCATTCTTAATGTTCTGTTTATTTTCCATACAAACTTTGGGCAGAGAAAATCCTGAGAAGTGGCTTTTCTCTCTCTGATTCAGAGTAGTGATTTGGGAGGCCCATTAAAAGTCCTATTTTTATGGGTGTGGTAGAGCAGGGAAGGGGGTGATTCATAGTTGCCTTCAAAAGTTATTCTGCTGTGAGATACAGTGGCAGATTTCCTCTGGAGTTGCTGTGGAAGTTGCTTGACTCACAGTATGAACTTTACAAATTGTTTCATTCTCAGAGCTTTACTTCCTCAGGGGTGAAGATGTCAAAGAGTATTTCTTGAGCTAATTTTTACCTTCCTGATTTTGGTCTGTGGAAATACCTTCCAGGGAAAACTCTTGCAGGGTTTGTGTGGGTTGGCACATTCTCTTCTCCCAGATCAATTGCGTATTAACTTCACTATGTGTATATAAGCTGCTTTTTTGGGCTTAAAGCTTTTTGTGTTTAGATTTTTCAAATGGTTCAGAAGCATTGATTGTCTTTTAAATTCTCCCAAAACACTTCAGTGTGTTTTCTGTAAGTCCATTAGGGCAGAATGAGTTACCACACCAGTATTTGCTTGTGCAGTTGGCAGTCACAGAGCACAGCATCAAAATGTTGGCTTGTGATGAGTTTGAACGTGACTTAGTATCCGAAACCTCGAAAAAAACCAAACCCTAAATTGCAAGGAGGAATGTTTAGAAAACATGGATTGCATTACTCATAAATAATGTAATGCCACCCAGCAAGGCCAAGTGACAGAAATGAGGCAATTCATGATTTCTGGCAGACGAAGTTCAATCATTGAAACCGACGTTTGAATCAAATATTCTCTATGTATTTTTAAATCCAGAATTAGGTTATTTTTTTGCTAGTGATAAGATTTTCTTAGAGCTCCACAGGCTGGGCCTCTGAGTAGAGGCCAGGGGCCCCGTGAAAGGAAATCTTTTCCTTTTCCCCCTCCGTGGAGTGCTCTAGCTTACCCCAGTACAGCTCCAGGCTGAGGCTGGGATCAGTTCCACAAATCTGCCTCGTGTTCCTGAGCCAGAGTAAGTTGAATTTACCTGCTCAGGCCTTGATGTTGTGTTGGCAGTTCCAGCACTCATCCAGTTGGATTTAGAACTGTTGTATAAACAAAAATAAAACCACTAAGCTATCTCTGTTAATACAGTTCGGTTTTATAATGCTGAAGCCAGAGTGGGAAAGAGGATAGTTTTTTTCTGGAAGCTTGGTGGGGATGGCCCTTTCTGTAAGGAAATCTGCATTTCCTATTAGCATCCTGCTGGAGATGAGGGTTTTTCTTCATTCTCTAAAAACGTGGCGTGTGCCAGAAGCTGCCGTTTTTCTTACAATGGTGTGTTGGAAGCATTTGCAGGTTTCTGAGCTCCTGCTCGTTGTGTTCAGGCTTTATTCCGACAGGGCTTCTCTGGTTGCTAGGTAGGTGCAGCCAGGGTTTGGATGCAGGCCAGACATGTCCGTGTGCTGGCTGGGCTGCCGAGGAATCGCCGTCCCTTTCGGCTGTGTTTAAGCTTGATTGGAACATCGATACTTCCATGGAAGAAAAGATTCTCACTCAGAGCTCGTTGGAACCGTTAGAGGGACTTCCACAGTGGAACTGGGGGAGCTTTAAGGTCCCTTCCAAGTCAAACCATTCCACGATCTTGAGACGTGCTCCCTTGCTGCACAAAAGCCTTCCAAGAATCTGTCTGAGACACCGGTTTTAGTTCCTGTTTGTGTGTTCATTGTTTTCTGTTATAAATCAGTTGAGTTTTAGTGCTGGGGACTTTGCTGAGCTGGTTTTATGAATTGAGCTCTGCTCCAGCACACTGAACAGACTTGGTTTGGGCGTTTTCCTTGGATTTTTAAGAACATCCTAGGCATGTATCTGAAGGGAGCCTACAAGAAAGATGGAGAGGGACTATTTACAAGGCCTGGAGTGACAGGGGGAATGGCTTCCCACTGCCAGAGTGCAGGCTTAGATGGAATATTGGGAAAAAATTGTTTCCTGTGAGGGTAGGGAGGCCCTGGCACAGATTGCCCAGAGAAGCTGTGGCTGCCCCATCCCTGGAAATGTCCAAGGCCAGGTTGGATGGGGCTTGGAGCAAGCTGGGGTAGTGGAAGGTGTCCCTGCCCATGGCAAGGAATGGGTATGAGATGATCTTTAAGGTGCCTTCCAACCCAAACCATTCCATGATTCTGTGGTATGTACGTACCTGGTGCTGTAATGGCAGAGTATATTGGTTTCTTTAACACAAAGAAGTTTCTCCTCTCAAACTTGCGGGCAGCTGAGCAGTGCAGAACTCTCTGGAAGCGCTGAAGAGCTGCTCCATCCCCTGTGGAGGAGGCCTCACAGTGCTGCTGCTTTGAGAAAGGTTTTTGAGCCTTGACCCACTTTGTTTTTGCAATGGTTAAATGACTTGAAGGAAAGGATCTGCCACTCGGGCATCCTGTACTCTGTAGAATAATAGTACTTTGAATATTTTTGGTTTTGGTGTTTATTTCCATGGGCTTGACACAGGACTTAGGCATGAGGTTGGGTGAGTCACCGATAGATCGGCAGCAGAACATCCCCAGAGCGCTGCTGGTTATTTGTGTTTTATTGGCGTTTTGAGTCACAGCTTTGAGGCCACTGACACAAGACTTCCACAACAGAATCTGGCAAGTCAGCATCTCTTCAAAGCAGGGTCCTCTGAGTGGGTGCTCCTGTGTTTGGGCAGTACTGGCATACACATTTTTAAGTTCATTTGTCCAAGGGAGCATATGATTCACACAATAACAGCAAAATAGCTGAATTTTTTGAAATTACACCTGAACAGTGTGTAGACCTGCACTTCTGATTCATTTATTGGTCGCTTAATTCCTGTTTGCCAAAATCTGGGTTCTAACTCCTTCCAGGGTGAGCTGGGTGAGCAGGACACACAAGGCTGACCAGACTAAAAGAACCTTTTTAATGTTATCTTTATTTCAGCAGTTTTGTTAGTCGTTCCTACAGATAGGAACTAAATATAAACTATGGTGTGTATGTCTTCAGAATATTAAAATGAACTGTTGACTTGTTTATGCCACTCAAATGTTTAGTAGTAACTTCTTTTTGCTTATGCTTATATTCTGCAAATATAGCTGGAGTAAATTCTAGGGCTGCTTTTCTCAAATGAGAGTATTAAAATGAAGGAAAAGTTGAAGAGAGCAGATGCTTGGAACAAGTTTTGCATAAGCAGAGTCTGTGAGCGGGTTTTAAATGATGCTTCTTGCTTTCTGTTTTGTTTTATCTTGTGGCTCCAAGCCAGCCCCACTCAGAATTTTTCAGTAGTTTTCTGAGTAGAGCCAGACAAATGTTACAGAGGAACTTGGCTTTGATGTTCACCTGTTCTCAGGACATGATTTCCTTCAAGATAATACAGGGTTTTTTACAGAAATTATGGAGATTAATCAAAAGGCAAATAAAAAAACATTTTTCCCAGCACTTGACATTTTAACTCTGCTATGAAAACGAGTGGGCTGGAATTGCTGCCTGCGTCACTGAGTAGGAGGAGAGGGGAGAACTTTGCACTACCTCGCTCGAATGCTCTGTAAATCAGGACATTTGTACCACCAGTAACTTCTTAAAACTCAGCCTACCAAGCATTTTGGGTTTGTTGTTGTTTCTTAACTGGAAAGAGGTATTTTTAAGTGGAAATACCAGTAGAAATTCTGGGAAATGGGCTATGTTTACTACCGTGTTTGGTTTGTAAAGCATGACTAATGCAAATCTTGAGTGGAGGGTTCTCACCTAAATGATGCAGAGGAAATTAAACAGATGAGAATGGAGCAAATCTAGGCAGGTATTTTAGCTACTTTTCAAAATACCCGTCTCAGTGCAGATTTGGATGCTTCTCTGAGCAGTTCTGGGCATTCTTCTCTAGCCTACACGTAATCAAGAGTTTTACAATCCTGTCTTAATCTGAGTCTTTACTCTTCTGGCAAATTGGCTTTATGGGGGCAGTTAGATGGGAGGTAATGGTCTTACTCTTCATCCATTTTCAGCCAGCAAAGTTCAAGAATAATCTGTCTTCCAAGACTAAGCTGATATTGGCTCTGAAATGAAGAGTTTATCTCAAATCCTGTGCATCAGTCCAGAGCTACTTCTGTACTTTTGTACTCTGCAGCCACTTGGTTATTACCAGGGTGCTCAGAAAAGATTTGTAAAACTTTCTGCGTTATTTTTGGGGTGGTTTTTGTTTAAGGATTTGGGGTTTTTTTTTGCTTTTTGTTTTTGTTTTGGATTTTTGGTTGGGTTTTTTTTTTTTAGGAAATCTCCTAAACAAAACATCCTGATTTTATTCATGCTGATCTCTGAAGCTCATGAGTGAGAGAACAGTCTAGATATAGGTGGAGGCTTAAGGATTAATGATGGGCAAGCATTTGTTTGGAATTTCATGCTGTTGGAGACAGCTGATTTCCTTTCCTCGAGTGTGCTGGCTCTGGTGCCCACCTGGTTGTCCTGGGAGTTGGTTCAGGGGATTGTCTGCTGTGCTTTTCTCCTAATCTGTGGGATTTTTCCTTGGCAGGACCCGTGGGGGCACAGCCCCTGCTCATGGTGCCCAGACGTCCCGGCTATGGCACCATGGGCAAACCCATTAAACTGCTGGCCAACTGCTTCCAAGTTGAAATCCCAAAGATTGATGTCTACCTCTATGAGGTGGATATCAAACCAGATAAGTGTCCTCGGAGGGTGAACAGGTGAGACAATACATTTGTCTTGTGAATTACACCAATGGGAATGTTGAGTAATATCAAGAGCTGTGAAAGGGAGACTTTTCTTTCCTTTTTCCCCACGTCCCATCTGGGAGGTGAAACTGCTGCTGCTCATTCAGCTTGAAGAGGAAGTCAATATTTATCATCTTCCTGAAGTACTTTGGGTTAATATTGCCTGGCCAGGACGTGGTGCCTGGAAGCTGCTGCTGTGCAGGAAGGCTGGTTTGCATGTGCTGAAGGAAGGTGTTTCCATTCTGTGCCACTGAAACACCAAGACCTCCCAAAGGATTCAGATCCCAAAGCTGGTTACAGCTGGAGGTGTTCCAGAAGTCTCTTTTTATCTACTACTCGCATCAAGAAGCATTTTTGTATAAGCTGAAAATTTCATGATGGTTTTTCAAGTGTAATTTCAATGCTTGTGTCAGGTTAATCTTTATTGCCATCAATTTATAATAAAGCAAGGGAGGCGATTCTATAATTGTGTGCAAATTGGATCAGGCTTTTTGCATGATTTTGTAGAAACTCAGGTTATTAAGGACTTTAAGCCAAGCCTTTTTTTGTTAGGGCATGTCGTGTTTATAACCAGTGTAGGCAGAATTCAAAACTCTCTCATCAATTGAGGAGCAGATAAACATTGCTGCAGACAGTACAATGAACTGGCAGAGCTTCCAGTTGGGGGTTTGTGCTGTTTTTTCACAATACCACTTTGTGGGTTTTTCCCAAGGTAACAGTGTCCTTGTTTTCCTTAATAAAGATGATGCAAAGGCCTTGGTCATTTCTAGGAGTTTCTGAAATTATTTCAGTGCCAATATTCCCCAGTATTTGAGCATTTGTGTTGATTCTGAGTTTATTGTGTAGTGTTAATTTATTTATTTAAAGTATGTGAAGCACCTTTTGGAATAGCTGTGGGTGTTTATAATTCACTCAAGTATTGTTTATTGCAACTACTTCAGCAAAACACCTCGGGTCTGATCCTCCTTCAGAAACATCTTCAATGTAAATATCCCCTTTTCCAGGGACGTGGTGGACTCTATGGTGCAGCATTTTAAAGTGACAATATTTGGGGACCGTAGACCCGTTTATGATGGGAAAAGAAGCCTCTATACAGCCAATCCACTTCCTGTGGCCACTACTGGGGTAAGATAACTGGGAAGACTTTATATTGGTAGCAGCTTCCTAAGAAAGGGAAAAAACCCAACTTTAAATATTGCTGATTTCAGAAAAGCTGGAAGTATCTTACAGTATCTGTACTGAAATTGAGTCCTTCTGATCTATTTCCTGCAAATTCCAGTGTGTGTAAATGTTCATGTAATAGTTGCATTCTGAACTTCCTGCAGAATTTAGTAGCTGCTTTCTATAGCAAAATCTATTAAAACATTTCATTTTATAGACTGTAACACGTGAACTTATGATGAATTGAGAAAACAAGCCAGAGTTTTTCTAGAATGTATTGCTTTATCATTTAAGGTGACAAAAAGTTACATTATCCTCTTCTGCTTGGTCAGGGCCCAGTTCTCTTCACTTTGTGCATTTGATGATGTAGTTTCATCAAATGTGCTGTGTCTTCAATATCTGCGTCTTTGAGTCTCTGGCCCAGTTATAGGAAGGAGTGGAATCTCAAGGCTACCAGACTCCAGCTTAAAAAGCAGTTTTTTATTTCTTTATTTTCTCCCCTGCCCAGGTGGATTTGGATGTGACACTACCCGGAGAAGGTGGAAAAGATCGTCCCTTCAAAGTGTCAATAAAGTTTGTTTCTCGGGTGAGCTGGCACTTGCTGCATGAAGTTTTGACAGGAAGAACCTTGCCTGAGCCTCTGGAACTAGACAAACCTATCAGCACTAACCCTGTTCATGCTGTCGATGTGGTGCTACGACACCTCCCCTCCATGAAGTAGGTTCACTGTCTTCCTGCAGTCTGTCTTTACCTGAAGTATCCCCACTGGGAGACCTTCATTGCCATTTCTTCACAGGTGAAAAGAGAAACTGCTCATTCCCCTTTGCAGCACAGCTGCTGAGCTGAACGGGGAGCTTATAGCCAGTCCTGTACAAGTGTTTCTGTAGGCAGAGCAGGTGATGTGTGTGTTGGAAAAGATCAAGAAACATCAGGCATTTTTAATAGGCCTGAGAGGTTCCAGTGAGCTGTGGCACTGCTGTCCTGGTTCTGCTCAGCTTGAGCCAGGTGATGGCAGTGCCTGTGAAAAACACAAGTCTCTTTAATCCATTGATTCACTGTCACCAGTGCACACTTCTCATGTCTGAAATACATGGCTGGGACCAGGTACCTGCCCTAACAAAGTCTCGTGTTTGTTATTTTATCTCAGAACCCTGAAATTCAGAGAAGGCTAATTTCACTTTATTTGGTCAATGACAGTTACTTTTGAAGTTTGTTGGCTTTAGGCAGCACAATGGCTTTGCTCTGATAGGTTTCACTGTGTGTAGCTGACTCCTAAGAAAAGTGCCCTGTGGTTTTGTGGAATCCAGTGTTCCTCAGCTTCCCCAGATCTGAAGATGTTAACCTCTGTACTAATGCCTGTGCATTACAAAACAGGAGGTGTGAATGCTCGGGAGCAGCTGTTTTCTACCTGTGAGAGAAACATAATTTCCTCTAGTTTTTTGTTTCCCCCATAGTTTTTGCTTCTCTCAATGTATCTTGTATTCAAAAGTTCCCTATGAAATAGGAAAAATGTTATTTAAGGGTCAGGCCAGTGTAGACAAGGCTGTTGTACAGACTCTTCTGTGGTGGAGATTCCACTTTCTTGAAGCAGAAGATCAGGAAGGGTAAGTTAACTTAGTTCTTGATTTGTTGTAAAAACTGAAACTGGTTTGTGCATTGCTAAAAATAGTAAATGTTTTTGTTTAAATTTAAAAGCACTGCAATAAGAAAAGAAGCATTCAGGGTATCTTGTTTATACTTGCTTCTTGGCACAGATTGCTGGTGCACAAAATGCCAAAAAATAATAATGCTGTGTGTTATAATCTTTGTTACATGAATTTTATGTTTGGAAAGCAAGAACATAAATGTGTGGCCACCTGTTTCACCAGGTACACCCCTGTGGGCCGCTCCTTCTTCTCAGCTCCAGAAGGCTATGACCACCCCCTGGGAGGGGGCAGGGAGGTCTGGTTTGGGTTCCATCAGTCAGTCCGACCTGCCATGTGGAAAATGATGCTCAACATCGATGGTAAGTGGGAATTCAGGGCTGAGATTCAGACCAGACACGTATGGCAAAGGCTACCTAGAAATTCTAGTCTCTTTTCCTTGCATCTGTCATCACGTCAATGTTTGAGCAGAAATTTAGCTGCCATATAAAAACCAATATCCCTACATAAGAAGGAATTGCACAGGGCTTGTTTTCCTGCTTAAATTCAGTATTGGTGCATCCCCAGTGACAGAGGCAAGTTGCCTGCGCTGTGTCTCTGTGCAGCTGTACACAGTGAGTGGTGCTCAGTACTTCCAAGAAAACTCTGTAAAACATACCCCAAACACTTCTCTGAATAGGGCTGATTGGGATAGGCTTTCTTATGCAAAAGCACAAGCTCTGCAGCACTGTACTGAGTCCCAGATGAATGGATCTGAGATCAACTGGTGCCTGTGTCAGACTCCTGCGTCCCGCGAGCACTCGACTCTATTTAGTTGTTAAACCCTCATTAAAAAGTGTCAGTGGTGGAGGTGCAGGTGCTGCCTGAGGTTTTCTCTGACTCACATTCAGTTCTCACTGTCTTTGGAATGCTTTATAAACCCAAGGTGAATTGTCTTGCTCTACACTGAGCACTCCAAGTCAGGTTGTGCTTAGCATCTGTCTTGGAGCATAATAAAATATTGCAGATGTTGAGCTGTCTTGCTGAAAATTTGCAAGTCTGCGTGTTCTGGTTTACGTAAATTGTGGGTGGTTCTTGTGTATCTGAAGTCACATGGTTTGTTCTTGTAAAATTGCCTTTCTAACAGCAGCTGTGGTTTAAAAAATGAATGTCAAAATCTCAACCTGTCCCAAAAAGACCCAGTGCTGGTATCTATATGCAAGGTACTGAGAGAACTGCAGTTCAGGTAGGAGAGGATGAATTTACACCAATTGCTGATGTACTGTGCTTGTTACTTTGTGAAGCAAGTTTTTCTTACCAGCATTAGCAAGTGTAGTAGTAACTCTTGGAGTAGAAGTTTTTCAGTCCTTCCTGTGAATGAGAAATTTTAAGCCCTTTGTAAGTGGTGATTCACAGAGCTGTCGTTCTGGTTCCTGATTTGAGGCTGTGAAATTGTCTTCAAATCCCATCACTGAAGGTTTTTCTGTTGTTTAGTTGGATGAGGTTCTCCATCAAAGTGTTGCTGTGGGAGACAACCCACAGACTGCCAGGGTGGGGAGAGTGAGGATTTGGGGTCACTCAGAAATCTGGAGCAATCTCAGGCATCCAGAGGTGTTGGCCGATGCGTCATGTGAGGTTGGTAGGCTGCTCAAGTGACACATGTCTGAAGAATGTTGGGTTGTATGAGCACAGATGTGTGGCAGGTTTGGTACATGAGATCTGGAAAACTGATAAATGCTTGTTGAGTATTTCTTTTCTGTTGTTACCATTTAAAGTTTTAAATGTGTGGAACAGTTTGTGTCTGAGCTCTCTCTAGTCCCGCCTCACTTTTCCTGCCAAAGGTGTTGTTTCAGTTGCTTATAACTTTGTCAAGAAGGTAATTTATGATTTTCCTTGCATGGAATAAGTCAGCTGTCCTGCTCAAAACCAGTATATTGTCCCTTAAAGTGATCGTGTCATTAGCATGTGGGGAGGGTAAGAGATTTGAATAGATCAAGGGTTGCACTCCCCACTACACCAACACAATTTGTGTGTAGTCAAAATAGTGCTCATGTCTACACCAGATACTGTTTCAGTAATTGAGCAGATTGTGTAATTGACAAAATTGTATTGCATGTTGAATTATGTTAGCTTTTACTGTTCAAAAGTCTGTGGTAGAGAGGTGTTAGTCCTGTCTCTGCAGCCTCATACAGAGGTGAAAGAGAATGTCTCTCTGGGGCGTTGCAGCTCTCTAGAAATAAATGTTCTCTGGGGGAAAAGCCCTTTCAAACCCCTGAAATTCCAGGTAGTAGCAAGATGACTGTACTGGAGACAGATGTGTCACTGTGGACCTTCTGCTGGCTTTTTTGATGTTTTACTCTTGCAGTACTCGCTGTTCTGTTTCTAAATGTGCCTGAGGTTTATGTGAAATTCTAAGAAATATTGATGTATGAACTGCTTCACAATACCTTGACTGGGATTTTTTACACTTAATATATTGCTCTTTGTAGTTTCTGCCACTGCCTTCTACAAAGCACAACCCGTAATTCAGTTCATGTGTGAAGTCCTTGACATTCATAATATTGACGAACAACCAAGACCTCTGACTGATTCTCATCGGGTAAAATTCACCAAAGAGATAAAGGGTGAGTAGAAATGGGTTGGTTTTGTCCCAGATAACACAGTAAAGTTTTGGGAATTCCCACAGTAAGGGAATTGTTTTAACTGGAAGCCTGGTTAACATGCATCAGAAGGGCCTGGAACTGCCAAGAGAATTGTAGTATCCATGTGTGTAGCTCTAATCCTGAGAGAAACAACGCGACTCTGCGGAAATGGGAGCTGAAAAACATTCCCAGTGGCTTAGAGGGAAAGAGGGAGCACGTTGTTCATTGCCTGGGCAGAGGTAAGTGGCTGGTGCCATCCTCTCCTAACCCAGGGTCCCTGAGGCCACCTGGCACTGTGTGTGGGCTCCTGTTGTTTCAGTGCTGTGGCAAAGTGAACATTGATTTCAAGGCTAACATTGATTCTTTGAAAGAGTGTTGTTACAGTGAATTCTAGTAACTGATTTCCTTGAGGAAAACAAGTACCACTTGCAGCTGAAGGCCAAATTCCATTCCAAAGGAATTGCATAAGCTGCTGGTTTGAGTGGTTTCACTCCATATATGCTGCTTGGGTTTGTATTTTCCCATATCCTTCATTCCAGTGTAATTTGCAGAGAAAAAAGCCTTGGCGGAGCTCAGCTCTTAAACACTTGTTGCAAGATTAGACTCTGCTGAAATACTGGGCAGCTAAAAAGTAAATTTGAGCTGTAATCATAGAGGGATGTGCTCACAGAAGAGTCATGACTGAAAAAAGACAGGAATTATTTTGTACTAGTCCTAACATGCCCTGTTGCACATCTGCCTGTCTGTCTTCGTTCTGTAGGGCAGGTAACTGGAGATTGAGAAACTGCCTCTGCTTGATCTCAGGTGCCTCAGAGGCTCTGTTACTGTAGTAAGAAAATATTGAAAGTTATCCCTTTGCTCTCAGGCTTGTCTTTGCTGCTGTAGGCTCTGAGAGCTCCAGCCAGGACGTGACCACGTGCAGCAAAACAAGCTCTGCATTAGAGCTGGCTCTGTGTGAGCAGCACTGGGGGAGGGCAAGCCTTGGTACTGTCACAGCAGAGTAATGACAGAGCAGGGAATGGGTTCCAGGTATCTCTGTGTTCATCAGCCCTTGTCTGTGGTCACAGTGCCCTGTGGTTTCTTTGCTCTATTTTCTCTTAATGGGTGTCAGGTGGTTTATTTTTGACTGTGCGATCCTCTGACTAATACTGATGTTCTTGATGCAATTAGTGTTGTCAGGGAGCAAGGAGGTACAGTCAGTGCTTCTTGGTGATGTTTGTGTCCCCAGTAAACTAAACACAGTCTGGTGTCTGGTACCTGGGGACCTGCTTTTGGGTGGGTGTTCAGTCAGTGGTCCCCAATCTGCACGAACCTCAACAGGATGAGCCATCCAATTGCTCTCTCAAAACCTTTAGTACTAGAGTTCACTAGTATTAGACTTTACTACTAGGGGGTGAATCCTTTGAATACCCAGGCTCTGTTTTTAGCTGCCTTCTGTCCCGTGGGGCTGGGGAAAGACAGCAGCATGTGGATGCCGTGCAGCCCTCGTGTGATAAGCTCAGTGCTCCCAGCAGATGTTGAGGCTGCTCTGTGTGAACAGCACAGTGTGTGCACAGTCACAGCAACAGCCCCCAGAGCCTTTTGGAGCTGCCACTGTCATGATTATCGTGGGCAGAGATAAGTCTGGAGAGGCTCTGGTGTGTAGGCTGAGTGCTTTGAGACAAGATGCTCAAAATGCAAAGTTAAACTTGGTCAGTGAAATTAAAGAAAATTACAGGATGAATGTGGACACAAAGCTGGAGGGAAAGATGATAAAGCAGAAACCTGGTTTTGTCCTTTTAATTTCAACTACATTGGAACTGTTAGTTTGGAGAGATGTACAAGACTGAGAATGAGAGCAGGAGGATATGGTGAAAACTGCTGTCTGAGTTCAGTCAATGCTTTTTAAATGAAGCTGCTAAATGAAATTCAGACATTGAACATTAAATATTTTACGTCATGATTTCTTTCTGAGGCTAGTAATCAGGATCAGTCAGAACTCAAATTACAATGAAAGTAAAAATGTTTGGCGAATAATAATTTCTTATGTTTGTGCTGTTCGATGCTGACCCCAGAGCTGTTATGTTCTATTATTTGAAACCTTGTGTCTCCTGTGTACATGTTTGTGTAGTTATGGCATCAGGGTTTTTTTTGATGCTTTCATGCAGGTCTAAAGGTAGAAGTGACTCACTGTGGGACAATGAGAAGGAAGTACCGTGTCTGTAACGTAACGAGGAGGCCTGCAAGTCATCAAACGTAAGAGGCTTTTTGTCAGAGCATGAAATGTGTGATAGTTTCACACAGAACAGTAACAGGACCTGGTATTTCATTAATTTGGGGATGATGTTATTTGGCAACTAATATTTTACTAAAATGTCTGTCTTCTCAGCTTTCCTTTACAGCTAGAAAATGGCCAGACTGTGGAGAGGACAGTAGCACAGTATTTCAGAGAGAAATACAACCTCCAGCTGAAATACCCTCACCTTCCTTGTCTGCAAGTGGGACAGGAACAAAAACACACCTACCTGCCTTTAGAAGTAAGAGCCTTACTCTGATAAATCAGTTGGGTTTGGGTGGGTTCTATCAGTTTGCAAAACATTAAGAATCGATGCTCTTTGCAATACAAGTGTGTTCACAGGTTTACATGTTCATCACTCTTTAATTTCACTAAATACTGTCTGCATCCTACAGTGCTTTGAAGTGTAGAAATACGAGAAAGAACAGGCAGTTGTTCAAACACGTTGGGGTTGTGGCTTATAGGGACATCATAGTGTCATGTGTATAGAGTGTGGTGTATCTGAGTGCTTCTGGTGTGAATTAATGCTTCTGATTTCCCCTGCAGGTGTGTAACATCGTGGCTGGCCAGAGGTGCATCAAGAAGCTGACAGACAATCAGACATCGACCATGATAAAAGCTACAGCCAGGTCTGCCCCAGACAGGCAGGAGGAGATCAGCAGATTGGTGAGTACCCCAATCCCAGCTCCATGGGACACTGCTCAGAGTGACACTGGGCTGGATCCATGCAAAACTTCCTAGTATTTTCATTCCTCCTTGTCCTTTAACTTAACAGATTTTCACTACTATTTTTAATAGGATTTATTTAAAATGGCCTGCAACAATAGCATGAGGCCTTAGTACAGGCTCTTGCATTATCATCTCTACACTTAATTTACTGTGAGGAAATGCTCAAAAAGATGCTTTTGAATGAACAAACTGAAAATGAGCACTTGAGCAATGGAGGGAACAGAAACCATCTCTTCCATTATATCTCATGGTAGTAATTGTTTTCATTGGGGATGGGTTGATAGTGTTGAGCAGTCAAGTCTGAGCCTTTTTCAATAACATTGTTGTTATTCTGCAATGTTCCCGTTAGCCTATGGTTTGTCATGTGGCTTATAATCAGATACTTCCTAACATGGAAAAACCTCTCCTAGGTGAGAAGTGCAAATTATGATGCAGATCCATTTGTCCAAGAGTTCCAGTTCAAAGTGCGGGATGAGATGGCCCATGTGACAGGACGTGTGCTCCCAGCCCCGATGCTGCAGTACGGAGGACGGGTGAGGCTTTGGCTCTTCCTCTGGTTTCCATTTTGAGGAGAGATTTCCTGTACACCTTGACTCTACAGGGATCAAACTCTGAATAATAAACTCTTCTTTGTTATCCTGAAACTGCAAATAGCACTGGCTGTTTCTTTTTCAGTCACTTGAATGTCTGTTGCTTTTGTTTCCCCAGAATCGAACCGTGGCAACACCAAGCCACGGCGTGTGGGACATGCGAGGGAAGCAGTTCCACACTGGGGTGGAGATCAAGATGTGGGCCATAGCTTGCTTTGCAACACAGAGACAGTGCAGAGAAGAAATTCTGAAGTAAGGCATGTCGTGGTTCAGGCTTTGGCCTGTTCTCTTAATGGAGTGAAACATGAATGTGGGATTACAATGAGCATTTTACCTGGGTTTAATGTGAGATGTTAGGGTGAGAATGCAGGCTGGTTTGCTTCCATGCTGGAAGCTACAGTCAAAACACTGTACTGGGTACACTGTGGGCAGTTTGTCCTGTGACATCACTTATACAGTCCCTTCTGGCATCTTGAACAAAGTACTGAAGGTTTCTAGACTATTTTTTAGCCCGCTCTGGCCGGTGGTGTTTCACAGCTGTACAGCCTTCCCATAACAAACATTTTTAAAATGCTGCTTTAAAAGCTATTTGGAATCACCCTCCTTTGACAGTTCTGTCCCTTTGTGCTTTGGTTATTGTGTACTGTTGTTACTGCAAAAATCCAAAAATCTTCTCATCTGCAGGGGTTTCACAGACCAGCTGCGCAAGATCTCCAAGGACGCCGGGATGCCCATCCAGGGCCAGCCCTGCTTCTGCAAGTATGCCCAGGGTGCAGACAGCGTGGAGCCCATGTTCCGACACCTCAAGAACACCTATTCAGGGCTTCAGCTCATCATTGTCATCCTGCCAGGGAAGACACCTGTGTATGGTAAGGGCACGCCTCTGTCTTTACCTGTTCAGTCAGGTATCATTCAGAGAAATCTGCTGCCCAGCATATGTTAAAAATTACTCAGAACCATCCTTTAGGTATTAGACACCACTGTTTTGTGTCTGAAGATAAATTGGAAGCAGGTCTGCGTATGCAGATAAGTTAGAAGTTACTGCAGAGTATGTACACTGAAATTATTGTGACTTACCTAAAATCAAAATGCAACAATAACCTCAAAGGGACTCAAGTTGTCTCCTTGTATTTGCTTCCCAGCGGAGGTGAAGCGTGTGGGAGATACGCTGTTGGGCATGGCCACACAGTGTGTTCAGGTCAAGAACGTCATTAAAACATCTCCACAGACCCTCTCAAATCTGTGCCTGAAGATCAACGTTAAACTAGGAGGAATCAACAACATCCTCGTACCTCATCAACGGTAAGACTCTGGAGATTGCCTTGGGTTTCCTTTTAACAGATGTGGTTACATTTGCTACTTAGCACCCAAAATTTAAATGTGGCCGAGTTTTAAGTTAAAATAGTCTTCTGATAATAGTATGTGGTATTTGAAGTAGAATTAAATTCCTTCCAGCACAGGCTCAGAGTGGTGGTTGGCCTGTGCATTAGGTCTTCAGCCAAAGTTCTTGTCAAATGTTTGATCAGTATCAAAGTTGAAATGAAGAACAGCTGTGTGAGGAAGAATATTCTAAAGGCTGTGTAAGACCATCCTGCTGCTCAAGTCCTGGAGAACAGTATAATGTGTATGCTGGTGCTATAGCTCAGTGGTGCCCAGGGGACCCCCAGGCTCACATGGGGTCTCTGAAGCCCCTGGCTGTGCCGCTCCGCTGAAGCCCCGGGGCTGCTGCCCACGAGAATCATGCCCCAGTTCTGGCAGTGTGGTTGCAGTGTGTTTTGGGCTCTGCTGGGGAGGGTTCCAAGTTCACCTCTTGTGCACAAAGATGCCATTGTTGAGCCTTGGCCCGGGTACCTGATAAGGCTGAGACAGAAACAACCCCCACGGTGAGCGATGACCTTGTGGCAGCTCTTCAGCTACGAGTGTGACTTAGCACTTTTTTCTTTTTGAAGACCTTCTGTGTTCCAGCAGCCAGTGATCTTTTTGGGAGCTGATGTCACTCACCCTCCAGCTGGAGATGGAAAGAAGCCTTCCATTGCTGCTGTAAGTTTTATTAAATTTACATTGTGTTTTTTCCATCGTGGGTAAATGTTAGAATAGTAAGTGCGACTCATGGACTATGTCTGTATCAAATATCTTTCAGGGCTTATGCTAGTTCTTTGTACACATTCCCAATGATATTAAAAATCATGTTTTTAAAATAAAAAACTGCCTGATACGTCAGAGTGGTTCCTTAGCTCTTTAATTTTTAAATCAAGGTAAAATGGCATTGTTAAATAATACATTTCTGCAGAAATATTCTCAAGGAAATAACACAGCTTGGTGACATTAGCTAGTAACATTTTTTGTCCTTTTTAAAGGAGAAAAGTGTAATTAAAGGCCTGGTTCAGCAGAAATGTTTTTGATATTTCTTACCTTTTGTGCTGGTACAGTCCAGGAACTCAAGATGGTGATGGGAGGCTTGGTCAGTCCTCTCCTACTTCGTCCCCTTGGTATTTTAGTTGTCATTGATTGCAGTTATGGAAACTGCATCTGTGTTTAAAGTAACTAAGGAAAGCTGAGGTTTTTCTCAGTGTAAAAGGTGAGAAAATGTCACAGAAAAATGTCTGTCTGGATTATAAAAATATGCCTTAGTGAGGAGCCAAATTCTGCAGGTGCATTTCAGGATGCTTGGGGAAAAAAGGTGTTAAACCTGTACCAAGTACAAGTTCCTGTTGAAAGCGTTACTCTGGTGGTTGTTTAGCACAAACATCTTGTACTTGCTGCTCTTGGCTATTTTGTTTTTAATTGTTTTGGTATCGATTTGAGCTTGAAGCCTTCCCTGCTGCACTCTCCCTGCAGGTTGTAGGCAGCATGGATGCTCATCCCAGCCGGTACTGTGCCACGGTGAGGGTCCAGCGGCCCCGGCAGGAGATCATCCAGGACCTGGCCTCCATGGTCAGGGAGCTGCTCATCCAGTTCTACAAATCAACACGGTTCAAGCCCACCCGTATCATCTTCTACAGGGACGGGGTCTCTGAGGGACAGTTCCGACAGGTTGGTTCAGTTGTGGGTTTCTTGGAAGATTCTGTTACTCCGCAGTAGCTGCAGGTGTTGTTCTGTACTGTTTGAGTCACTTACGTTTACACAAAATAATTAAGACTTTTAAGGAGAGAATTTCTTAATCTTTTTGGGTAAGAAGAGTTGCAGCTGTTTTCCTGCCTGGGAAGGAGAAGCCCTCAAATTTGGGAAATCACATATCTCTAAGTACTTTCCAACATTACCAGTTGTTTCCCAAAGTTGTACCATCTGTTAACTACACGGAGTTGGTAGGTGTTGTGTGTAGAATACAGTGGAAGGAAAACCTAAATTCCTCTGTTCTTGTGCTCGTAGGTTTTGTATTATGAGCTGCTGGCCATTAGAGAAGCCTGCATCAGTTTAGAGAAGGATTACCAGCCTGGAATAACCTACATTGTGGTGCAGAAGCGACATCATACGCGGCTGTTCTGTGCTGACAGAACAGAAAGGGTAATCACTGCCCTCTGAGGAGCCTTTTGGGAAAGCTTCATGTTGAGCTTTTAGGCTGCTGGATAAAATATTAGTGTGGGCTTCTGTCCATCTGGTTGAATGTGCATGCAGGGAAGTGTTGATTTTATAAAATGGGGCCCTAAATTGAAAAAATCATTGACCTCAAGTACATTAAAAACCCCCACAACCTTGCATTGGAGCTGAAGTCCATGTGACTACTCAGGACCAATCTCCAGCAGTTGTAATAGAAGAAGGTACAAAATGGCTGAGGTGGAACCTTTCTTCTGAGTTAGTCAATCCAAACTGAAGCTGACAATTCTAAATACAAGTGTCTGTATAGCTCTTCAGTCTGAGCCAGAAAGTTCTGATGTGCTGGAGGTGCAGTGTTGTGTGAGGTGCTGGAGAGCCATCCAGTGTCCTTGTCAAACCTCCAAGGCTGATGTAGTAGCACATTCCAAACAGTTCTGTGGCACTTCATGTGCCGAAACCTTGCCAGTGGTGAATAGAAACTTGTATTTTTCATTACAATTGAGCTGCATAAACAGCTGAGGCCTCACTTACCAAACCTCTTCTCTAGGTTGGACGAAGTGGCAATATTCCAGCTGGGACAACTGTAGATACAGACATTACACACCCCTATGAGTTTGATTTTTACCTCTGTAGCCATGCTGGAATACAGGTATGGTTGCTTTGTGTAAGTAAATGTGAATTTCGAACACATTGTTTTTCTTCTTTTTGTGACACTTGTTTACAAACAGTTATTTAGCAGGGAAATGTTCTTTTAGCTCAGTTTTATCTGAGATAAAACATTATTGTGGGACTTAGAGAATGATTTGTTTAAGAGGTGGTCTCTGCTGCACGTTTAAATTTGCACTGATGGTAAGTGGTGCTTTTTAAAGTTTGTTTTTAAAGAGGTCACTTTATTTCTGACAAAATATTTCAGCTTGTATCAGGCTATTGCTTAAAATGTAAAAAAAAAAAAAATTTACTCTTTAAATTGTTATCATGTGAGTCTGACCACATTGTCATCAGTTTTGTTTAGGTTGGCTGGGCATGACTTCTTTTCCAGTTTTGAATCATTTCAATGGGTTTTTTGTCAACCTTTACACTGTGTCTGAGCAAGCTGGTTTTTGGCTCCTTGGAAAAAAAAAATTGTATCAAAGTTGAAGCAGAAATACTGGGTGTAGTTTCAGCTCATTGTGTTTAATATAGCAAGGCATGAAGAATCTCAACTAAATTGATACTTCAGATATATTTGTTTTAAAGAGAGAGACTTGTAGCTTGGCTAAAGCACAGCTATTTATCCAGTTCAGGTGCAGTGTAAGATTTGAGTTACTAGTGTTCATACTTGCAGTTAAGGTGCTCAGGAACTGGAAGGATGTACAAGCACTGGATGTTTCTCTGTGAGAAACAGTTTAATTGAAGGTAGGTAAATGGTGCTGTAATTATGGTTTAGTCATGTTGGGAGCAGATGTTGCCATACATAACTGAGGGTTATGTAGAAGGAGTTTTATCCAAGCAAGAACATTTAGAGCAATATAACCATATATATGTTAGACTTATTAATCTTTAAATACCTTTAGGCCTGACATAAAACTGAACTCGTTTGGCTGCTGTTACGTAGGAGTTCACACTAGATAGCCTGGCCCTTTCTGAACATCAAAACCTGACTTGTTTATGGAAACCCAGAGAAGTGACCCTTCATCCCCATCTCTGCAGGGAACCAGCCGTCCCTCCCACTACCACGTCCTGTGGGATGACAACTGCTTCACAGCAGACGAGCTGCAGCTGCTGACGTACCAGCTGTGCCACACGTACGTGCGCTGCACCCGCTCCGTCTCCATCCCCGCGCCCGCCTACTACGCTCACCTGGTGGCATTCAGAGCACGCTACCACCTCGTGGACAAGGAACACGACAGGTAAATCACAGGCTGGGCTCAGGGTTTAGTCCCTGCTGCTCTCCTCTGCTGTCAGGCCTAAAGCCACCTGACTGCAGGTGATTCCTGCTGGTCTGGCGCTTAGTTTTTGTTGTGTCTAGGACTGATGTTAAGATCATCACTCCTGGCAGCTGCTGCTCTACATCAGACCAGAGTGGGTTGGTGGATTCTACTGAGTAACACTCAGATTAAAAGAATTAATTTACTGGAGTATTTTGTTATGACTTTGACGTGGTCTGAGGGAATCAAGCCATGGTTTTAATTTTTTTGCTTTAGGATCAGAGTAGTCATGAATGGACCGAATGTTAAGTGCTTCCACTTATCTACCTCTGTACGTCAGAAATATTTTATAACCTTCAAGCCATCAATGTATTTATAAAAGGCTTATTTTTAGATGAACAAGCTGAGCAGCCATGGTGAAGAGATTTGTCAAAAGCCTCAAGGTTGCTGGGTGAATACAAAAGTTGATATTTCTCAGTGTCCAGTTCTGTCACTGGTGCTGTGTGGTGAAGGGTCTGGAGACTCAGCCCTATGGGTAGCAGCTGGGGAGGTCAACGTGGAGAAAAGGAGGCTCAGGTGGGACCTTCTCAGTCTCTACAACTCCCTGACAGGAGGGTGCAGCCAGGGCTGGTTGGGCTTCCAGGGAACAAGGGACAAGTCAAGGGGATACAACCTCATGCTGTGCTAGGGGAGGGTCAGGTTGGACATCAGGAGGAACTTCTCCATTGAAAGGGTGGTGAGGCGTTGGAAGGGGCTGCCCAGGGAGGTGGTGGAGTCCCCATCCTTGCCGGTGCTCCAGAACAACTGGACATGACAGTGCTGTGGGCTGGGTGATGAGGTTGGGATCGGTCACAGGTTGGACTCGATCTCAGAGGTCATTTCCAACCTCAGTGATTCTGTCAAAGAGATGCGAAAGCAGCTTTTTGATCGGAATTAATACAATTTACAGCCCTGCCTGTCTCTCCCTCGTTCCCTGCAGTGCTGAAGGGAGCCACGTGTCAGGACAGAGCAACGGGCGAGACCCGCAGGCCCTGGCGAAGGCTGTACAGATTCACCAAGACACCTTACGCACGATGTACTTCGCTTAAGTCAATGACCCGGGAGACACTCACGGAGAGGAGAACTGAGAACTTAAGCCACATACAATGTATGTTTCCAGGGGGTTGGTTTAGGGGCTGTGCCTCCCATCGTGCTGGAGCTGACTCTGTGCAGGGGCGAGAGGCTCACCCTTAAATTGACACGAGGAAGATTGTTTACTTCATCCAGGAACACAGCACTATTATGCAATATGAAACCAGCCAACTGCTTTTTTGGGGCGGGCTCCCGTGGGAAGCACCGCCATCATTTTTTTTTAATTATTATTTCTCGTAGTTTAACCCTCTTCTGCCTTTACCTCAAGTTGCTCGGCAGCACAACTATTGTTGCAAAAAAAAAAAAAGTAGTAATAATAAACTAAGATCTATCGTGTAATTTAAAACAAAAAACAAACCACCTTTTAGGAACAATCACAGTGATTGTTTGGAGAAGGGAAGTGTGCAAAAAAGAAAATAAGTTTTTAACCCCCGTGCATTGAGGAATCTTTCAGTATTGCCATTGAGCATTTGAATGTGAACATATCCAAGTGCATTGGAATGTGCAGCACTAGCTAGGAAACAGTGGGGGGGGCAAGATGTTTGCACACTAATCCAATAATTTGAACCTAATTTAGCCAACGGCTGCCTTTGTGTCTTTTCTCACAGCTTTGGAGTTCTCAGCTCCAAGAGTTCCCTTTCAAAAGCAATCCAAGAAGCTCGTGGTTCATGTGCAGGCAGTAGTGACCCAACTCTTCTTGCTCCCTGGGGGAATTTACTAAAGCTGCTGTTTTACCTAGTCCAAAAGTTTCAATTTTTTCCTATCTGGCAAGTCAAATCTGTTGAAGCTTCACGTGAGATCCAATGTCCCAGGTTTTCTGGGATGACATACAGTAACCACCAGAACTGAAACTTTAGAGCTAAGGTCTTTTTGGAAAAAAAAGAAACCTGCTACTTTACTTGCTGCCTCTCACACCTTAATGTGATTCATATGTATGTGTGTTTGAAGTTTAGCTTCCTTTTGTTTCTTTTATATTTATTAGAGTAATAATAATGCTTTAATTTAATTATTACAGAACATATGGTCAACATCAACTTTTATTTTTTAGAAATGTAATCATGTTTATTTTTAAAAAAAGAAACTGACAACTTGTTTTGCTATCTTTTAGTGCAATAAGCATTCTAAAGAAAAACTGTGTCCATTGAGCTGTACTGAAGCAGTGTCTGTACCACGGACCGTGGGAGAATGGACACCTCCAGGATTTTAAAAGGACAAAGTAAAAGCCTTAATTTTGAAAGGAAAGTTTTATAGTCAGAAGGAATCTTGAATTTTCCTTTTTTAAATCAAAAAAAATACAAAAAATGCTTCTAGACTTCTGCAAGCTTTACTTGTCACTGCAGTCTTTTGATTTAACAAAGGAATTGGCCTTATTTTTGGCTTTGAAATGTGGAGCATATTTGAATTAAATGGAAAGGGTTTTGTATTAAGATCTCAGTTTTTACATGCTTAGTTAAACCTATTTGACATCAGTAAAATGTCTGGAATTAATAAAAGTTTTTAGGCTTTTTTCCTCTTTGATAGTGACTTTCCTTTTAAAATTAAGTTATTGGTAACTTCATTTCACTTTGCAAATAAAGAGGGCTGGGATAGTTCTAACATGTTCAATCACCGAAATGTGAAACAAACCAATGGGACTCTTTCATTCCACTTTAAAACCAATGTTTAAGATGTCAGAGACGAGCATTTATTCAGCGAGGGGACTGGGGAGTTTTGCACTTTGTAAACTCGTGAACTGCATTTTTGACTGTTTTTATTTGCACTGGTTCATAGTATATTTACTGCAGCTGTTTGTATGGGCATTGCTGTGATCCCAGCCCTCCCGACCTCCACCTGCTCTCACATGAAAACCTGGTTGGTCTAAGTAGCTTCTCTCCTCGTTCTCACCAAATCCGCTGTTTGCCAATATACTGTATTTTGAGCCTAAAATCTGAGCCCATTTTGCTTCACCAGGCATGAACCCCTTTTTTTCTGCCAGAAAAACCAAGTACTGTATTTTGTGCGTTTGTATATTGTATGGAAATGTCCATAGTGCTGTTCACAACACTGTCTGCAAGAGCTTTACTAACAGCTGGTGTAGATACCTATTTTATCTCTCAAAATCAAGGAGAATAATGTAAAATACTGACTTGGCAAAGCTAAAATTGCACTGGAAACAGTGGTGGGCGTGGGCATGACTGGGGGGTGCTCGGAGGGGAGGTGGGGGTGGCTGGGGGGCTCAGCAGGCCCCGAGGGGTTGGGGACCCCCAGAGCCAGGGGGTGCCAGCTCGGGGTGCCGTGTCCCCGTGAGTGCCTTCGGACACGCCTGGTGCAGGGAGGGGGCTGTGACCGAGTCCTTTGAGCAAGGTGGTTTCTCAGTGAGTCTCTCAGATGTTTTCCCAGTCTGTGACCTGACACTTTACTCCTAAAGCTCTCTCAGTAGCAGTGCCGTTTGTAAGAGGTTCAGCTTAAGCTTTATACAGAAATTTCTTTTGAAACAGAGAACTTTTTTTTTTTTTTTTAAAAAGAAACCTATTTTACAAAGCGTTCTTGTGGACTTCTGGCATTTAGCTGAAAATTCCTTTTTACAAAGCCTTCTAACTCTCCTTTCAAAGCCGCTTCTCATCCTGCCCACGCTCGGTGACTTGGATTTGAGAAGCTTTTCTGCTCACTACTTTCACCAAAAACTAAAGAAACTTCATTGGCAAAGTGACTTCAGTTGTCAAGGTAACATTGTACCTGGTTTTCATGTGAAGAGTATTTGGAAGTTTTAATCTCTCTTCTTGGTTTTGCAAATATCTACGTCAAGTGCCGATACTTCTTTGTATTACGATATCAAGTTACTGACGTTGTGAGGGCCACACATTTATGATGCTGTAGCTGCTATATTTATTTAAATGGAGATGGACAATTACTGCACTAAGGAATGAGGAGAAAAGCAAGGAATCAAGGTTAGTTAGATATCTTGGTTTTTTTTCAAAAGAGAATTAATGGTGTGAAATATCAAGTGTAACAAAGGGTGCTGTCATTTTAACTGAGATTAAATAGCCAGATATTCTTCTTTTGTTTAAAAACATATATATTTTGATGTTTGCAGTTTGGGGGTGGGGGGTCGGGATAAATGGTACCTCATCTGTGGTGGCAGTTTCCAGTATATTTTCAGAGTATATGGATTTCTTTTATTTTTGTACCTGCTCTCCTTGAAAAAAAAAAAAAAAAAAAAAATCTCAAATTTTATGTGCTGTTTGAGGAAATCTTGAGTGGCACAGCAGATCCCCCTCTCTGGCCAGGAGCTGGCTGTGGATAGTCCAAAGAGGGATATGGGCACAGGCTGATGGCTCTTCTTGCTTTGCAGACACCGGCCTCGGGTTTCTGCCTGTGGAGAAAAGCAGTTCCCATCTCCTCAGACACTGCACCGAGACCTCACTTGTACTGAACAAGTGCCACTAAGTGCTCCCGTGGTGGGGGCAGGCCCAGGGCCCCGGGAGCAGCCCCAGGGTATCGCCGAGCCCCTCCTCACCCAGCCAGCCCTGCCCAAACCTCCCACCTGGCCACTGCTAGATCCAGAGCTGGAGAGAATCATAGAATGTTTGTGGTTGAGGCGTTAAACTCGCGACATTTGCCAACAGGAGGAGTGACTCCGCTGTAAGTCGCCTTTTTTCCCTTTCTAGGGACTTGAGCCGTGGCCATTTGACTCAGGATCGCTGTGTCACTGTTCCATGTGTCATCTGGTTACACGTGTCCAAAAGTTATTTTTATAGGATTCATTCCGGTGTTCTTTTGGGAGTTTGGCCACAGAAATGGTTTTCAGGAGTAAAATGGGTTTCTGGAAGTTGTCAGTCAAATTATTTCAAGATGCTCTTGGTCCTAAATGATTTTCACTTCATGTACAAATACTTGTCCTATAAAATGCTCAACATGAGATACCATGTAGTCTGCTGTAAAAATTCCAGCTACAAATACTGGTTTTCTACTAGTCTTAAAGTTCACTCTGGTGAAATTCCAAGCTCAAGCTTGAGGCCTTTTTTTTCCCCCTTTTCTTACACTTTCTTCATATCTTGTCCACTTTTGGTATTTTCCCTGTTTTGTGAACTGAGGGTTTAGAACCTTACTCAAAGCACTTTTATAACCAAGGAATCAAAAGCTCAGACTCTGTATGTTGGACCTGTAAATTCAGTTTTCAAAGGTGGTTGTTTCTAAATGGCCATCGTGGTCTCTGGTCAAGCCAGGCAGATGCTCTGTCCTTTTCAGTGCTGTGGAGTTTTATGGCTGCTACTGGCAGGTTGATTGGATCTAGTGAAAAATTCCATAGGGGTGTCAAAGGGAAAGATTTCTGTCTGTCTTTTCTACCCAAAGATGGTACTTTAGGTTGATGCTGTGTGTTCAGAATATCATTTTTGGTTTGGCACATGTTGAAATCAAACTTCACTTAGCCAATTCACTCCTTGTTTTTGTAAAATATTGTGGTTAGAGCTTGAGCTCGTTGATGCTTTCTGCTGGTAGAAGATTTTGTACTTTCTGTAGTTGAGGTATGAGCCAGATGGATACAGGATCCTACATCTTACCTCCCGAGCAGAATCTTAAAAATCCAGATCTCCGTGACACTAAAACCCAGATTGTTGTCCCCTGAGTAGACAAAGGTGCATATGGAGGGGAAGGAATTGTAAGGGAGAGGCGTGTGAGGGAAAATATCGAAGCATTGGTTTGGCAGGAATTAGGGGAGACTCCATCCACTTTCCATCCCATGTGCCCTGGCCTTTCATATCCTGTCTGAGGTACCCCCTCACCTGACACGGGTTGTTACCGTAGGGTCCTTTTCAAACAAAGCAGTTCCACTGTTTAAAACTTGGAGTGATTTTATTTTTTTTAAGCAAGACAGTCCTCAGAAAGTGCCTTTTTAGAAGATGGTGCTGTAGATTTTTATTTTCCAGTTGTACGTGGCTGCAAATTTAAGATAAATTATTGCAAATGCCAAGTGTTTGATGGTATCTTTTAGGTACTTTCAAGCATCAGCTTCTCTGAGTCAGGACCAAGAATAACCAGGAAGGTGTTTTCCTTTGGAGGGAAAGGCATTGAGGAGCGATCACCAAATTCAGCTGGTAGGCTGGGGTTAGGTTGGGGTTTGGTCAGGGTGATTTACCTCCTCACACTGAGGGGGCTGGGGGCTTGGGGCCTGGGAGAAGCCACGGGGACGTGATTGGTGCCGAAAGGAATCCACAGCTTCCGAAAGATGTCTTCTTTTAGGGGAAGCGCGTTCCCAAAGACGGAGACAAACTGAAGGGTGTCCTAGGAGGATGTCTTAAGGATGGCCTGGGAGATGGTTGGTCCTCACGTGGCTCGTGTGTGTTTGGGATAGATCTGTGGGTCTTCTGACTGCCAGCTGGGAGCTGGATGCTCTGGATGGGAGCAGCTTGGTGGCTGGGCGATGCCGCGAGGGGGTGAGTTTGGTGAGCGTTCCTGCAGTCAGGAAAAGCTGTAGACTAGACTATTAAACACTGCACCTCAGTAACCTTGTAATGCTGCATAAAGTAATAATAATAGCAAAGTTTTGTGCTTTGATGACACTGTAATGTGCTTGCACATGCCTGCAAAAAACACTTCCCTTTCCTTTGGTATTGGTCTGGGTAGCAGTTATGGGACTTTTCTTTTATGATGAGCCTTGTCCTTTGTTGTGGTGTTTCTGTATATTTATTGGTGGTCTGTGTGCAGCTCATAGGTCTGTGTGTCTGCTCTATGCGTTGCTTTTAACACTTATTTTTAGGCAGGAGAAGTTTCTGAATGTTTTGGTTTTCTTCTCCAAAGAAAGTTGGCTTAACCAGTCGTGTTTGAGAGGAGACAATTAACCCGCTCGCCATAGACAAGCGCTTCATTGGTACCTTGTTTATCTACAACTAAAATGATTTTGTGCATTTTATTACTGTTTATAGTGTTGGGCATTCAAGAATTCAAGATGTGGAATAACTTGATGTCAGGATATTTTTGAATATCGGAGCTTAACCGCAGAACTCACTGAGTAATTCCAAGTTGTCTCTTTGCAGGAATATGTTCATGTCCAGACTTTTTCTAGGAGTAAGCAGAGCTTCTGGACATCATCAATGAAATATGTGGGGTTCAGAGTCCCAGCACTGGGCAGTGCCCTTGCTGAGTTGCCCACACCTCGTTGTTGAGGGGATGCTGCAGCTCTCCAGGCACAAGTTGACTCTCTTTACTCTGTAATTTCTTCTGATTCAAGTTCGAGACATGATCCAATGTCTCTTGTAGCTTGTACCAACTTCCTTGTCTTATTACAGTGCCCTATGCCACTGTGTTGGTATTTAAGCTTGCCATGATGTTCAATTATTTTATATTTCTAATTTCTCAATGTTACTAGGCTGGGGTTTAGAAAGCATTTTTCAGTCTAAATTCTGAGCCAAAACTGTGTCTCCTGACCCTTTTAGTAGTAGCTGTTTCTATCTTTTAGACTAAAAAGGGCCAAAAATCTTGCACCATCAGCTTGTTTGCAGCAATACTCTCCATCTCCTCCCCTGCCTGTCAACCAGCTGCTTTGTTTTTCTCTACATTTAGCTCATGCTGAACCTGTTGAGATTTAGAAGGAAGTTGCTGCCTCTTCTTTCTATCAAAAGAAATGAACTTGCACCTGATGAAGCAGTTTTCTCTTGGACACAAATCTCTTGCCTTGGTGTCCATGAGCTGCCACATGCAAGGTTTAATTCAAGTAAAAATATTTCTGTTGCAGTCACTGGAGGGTGTATGATGGTTTAAAGTATCCAAATAAGAGCTAACAAACCACTGAAAATAGACATTATTAAAATACTTTAAATAAAAAAAAAACCAAACCAGCAAACCAAAACACAACAAGGAGCAGTTGCAGGTGGACAGGGAGGACCTCCTCCAGGAGATGGAGAGCCTGTGGGACATGGAGATCCTGTGGCTGTTGGGACAGCTCTACAAGGGAAAGATAGAAGGTGGAAGAGGCAGAAAGGGCAGACTCAAAGTAACAGTGCAGTAGGAATTATTCAAACTCCTTTAAAAATTATCAAGTGGGAAAATCAAAACAGAAAAATGAAGAAGCAGAAGAGCCTCCTTTGCCTCCTGTAGCAAATAAAAAAGGCTGATGTTTCCCTTCAGTACCTTTCAGTACTTGAAAAGGCCTGGAAGAATGATGGGGTGAACTTTTAGGAGGCCTTGTTGCCATAGGATATGGGGTGATGGTTTTAAACTGAGGGAAGTCAGTTTGAATTAAGATTTAAGAAGTTTTTTACAATGTGTGTGATGAAACACTAGCAGAGGTTCCCCAGAGAAGCTGTGGCTGCCCCATCCCTGAAAACATCTGAGGTGTCAGGTTGGACGGGGCTTGGAACAACCTGGTGTAGAGGTCCTGGGTCACAGCAGGGGGGTTTGTCTGGATGAGCTTTAAAAGATCCCTTCCAACCCTGACTACGCTGTTATTCTGTGACTGCTAATTCAAACACTAATATATGAGAGAAAAGCATGTTCCTGTATATTTTTAGGGGTGCCTGTTCCTCTCCAGGACTGTGCTGCGAGCAGATGGCAGTGCCTGTGACAGCTGCCCCCTGAAATCAAACTCTGGTTTTATCCAAACTCTGGAATCCCTTACTTGGGTGAAACAGATGCAGCTTCCAGTGGATCTGCTGGTTCAGACAGCACCGACCCAAGGGGTTTTGTGAGCAATATGTGGCCCTTCTGTACAGCACAGATGCCCTGAGAGACTCCTGGTTGCCTGGGGCTGTGCCTGGCTCCCAGGAACAGCAGTAGGCAGGTGTAGAGGTCATTTTGCTGTAGCACTGCAGTTGCTCTGCTCTTACTCAGCTTTTTCCTACCTCCCCATTCCCTGACCAGGGTCTCTCTCCCTCCACTGCCTGTATGGAGTCAGCCACATTGAGGATGCTGTGGCTGCATGGAGCACAGATCAGCTCTGGATGTGAGGGTGGGGGTGGGATGGTGACAAAAGCCTGTAGAAACAAAGGACTGGGTAGGAGGTGGGTGGGTGTCAGGTGAGCTGTGATCAGCTCATGCCTTTCAGGGACATTGATGGGGACATCAGACATGAGCTTGGGTATCCTGAACTGTTTGTGTTGGACTTGAACTCACTGAGAGCAAGTATGTGCCTTTTTCTGACCAGGAACAGAGCTGGAAAAACCAGTATTTGCGTTGGTAGGATGGTTAGTATTTTTCTTGAATTGTTTTTAAAGCTCGAAGTCCTTGGTCAGAGTTGGTTTTGTGTTGAATTACTTAAAGCAAGCCCTGAATTATTTGTGAATTAGAACTACCCAGAGAGGAGAAGCTTTTAAAATAAGTGGTTTCTGGAGAGTAATGTCATCAAATAAACCTACTTCCTGGTAGACTTGCAATTTTTTAAAATAAATTTTACCTTGATGTGTTTATCTAATGAAAATCATTAATTCTGCCTTTATTTGAATGTTGCCTGTCCAGTGATGTCCTCGCTCTTTACTGTGCTCCTGCAGCTTTCCATACACTCCACTGCCTCTCCCTTCTCCACCCATTGGGAGGTTGCAGGGACATGGGGAATGTTGTCAGTGAATGTCGGGGAGCAGTGCAAAGCTCTGACTCAGTGGGAACGTGGAGGTGAGGATTAAACATCACAGATAAATTCAAAAAGCAATTTGCCAGCAGCAGGGGGTGGCGATGTCTGGGAACAGAATCGTGTGGTCGTGATTCTTGGGTGTGGAAGGAGGAACAATCCCCCATCCTCTGACACCAGGTCTCTGTTGTAGACACTGCGCTGTGCAGAAGTAGGCACATGTGTGCTTAGATGCCAGTTTGGGCTTTAAGCTGCTAAAAAAAATGGATTTTCAGACCAAAATGGAAGAGCTTTTCCAACAGGTTCTATTTGAGACATTGGCAAGTTGTCCAGCCAGGAGCTCTGGAACCAGCTGGTTCTGAAGCAGGTTCCCTTTCTGACCTGGGGGAAACGTTTCTGCCTCATTTTTCATCTAGAAAATGTTTGTGATGATTCATGTCACCTTACAAGAGTGATCTGAGGGTGAACCATGTCGTGACAGGGGTAACCTCGGGATACAAACCCGTGCACTTCTTGCACATTTGCATCTTGCAGTGAATGCAGTTGTTTGGAGCCCTCCCATCCCGTTGCAGCTCTGCCCAAGGCTGAAGCCCCTTGGGGTCAGTCCCGTGTTTGCCACCTTGCTTTCTTTAAACTAACCCATTTGTTCTAAAACAGATGCTCAGAGGGCAAGTTTATTTAAGTGAAAGGGGTTTTTTTTCATTGCTGAGAATTACACAGGTCTTTCAAACGCATTTGGCAGTTGGAAAATTAATGCTATAACACTATCTAGCAACACAAAAATATGGCTGTATGTTGAGTTTAGGGCCATGCTTACCCATTAATCATAGATCCACAACCCATTTCAGTACAGGTGTGCAAAAGTTAGCTTTTAAAATAGTTACTAATAAACTTTCATTTTGCTTACACTTGCAAATCTCTTAAATATCTTCAAAACCAGTTTCTTTGATAGAAAATACATGTCTTGGTAGGTAGTGTCCACTCAGATGTAATAGCAAAGTGATGCCCACTGGAGCAATGCTGAATTTAAAGAACTTTTGGAAATTTTGGAACCTGATGGTGTGCCAGCAGAGTGAAAACTTGAGTATTGCTCCTGAAGTAGTGAGGATAATTGAACACCAACAAAACTTGGTGAGAAGAATGCCAGAGATGGAGTTTGGCTTCTGGCAACTTTGCAGTGCAGAATGGCTTCTGGGTACTCGCTTTTGTGCATCACTTCTCTCCTGTGGCTGTAGTGTTTACTTTTTTTTGAACTTGATTTCTGTTTTTCAGTGAAATCTTCTCATTTTTGCAGTTTTCAGTGTTGAATCTCACCTTGAGACAGCTACATGTTGTTTTCCTGTAGAAAAACCTGCTTCTAAGCTCGTTGTGTTTGGTGTCTATTTGCAGGCAGGTGTGAAAAGTGAGCTGCAGCACAGCAGTGGGGCGGGCAGAGCGAGTCTTGAGTCAGAAATGTTGGTTTTACAGGCACTGGTGTGCAGATCAGCGTTCCAGGGGAGCAGTGACACTTTGGGCTCACAGGGTACAGACCCTCCTGCTCGTTGTTCTTGTCTCCTCCCTTGGTATAAGCAGTTCAGCTCCCCAGGTAGCCTCATGGTGGATAAACGGTGCTTGGTGGGGAAAAACTGGGCTGTTCACCTGGCTGGAGTGTGTGATCATGGAAAAGGATGTTGTCTGTCAGCAGGTGTTACTTCAGAGCTTTCACAGTAATTGGTAGCATTTGGTCATGATCTGATATTAAAGGATTTTCACAAGAAGGTGGCATTGTGTGTGCCATAGACACCACTGGCCAGCGAGCTGTGTTACTTTCAGAGACTGCTGGAAGCAATGTCACACACAGAAATTTTGTGTATTTAATACCATGTGTTTAAATTGTTCAAAAAAAAAAAAGTCATGCTGTTTGGGATTCCTTTTCTGAATAAAATTCTAATAAACCAGTCTGGTGGATTGACCCCCTCCCATGTGTCTGCTCTTTCTCATATGCTGGTAACTGCTCCCCTGTTTTGGTGTCCCATTGCTTCGGCAGGAGCATGAATGTGTTCCCACCATAAAGGTCCTGGGGGCTTTCAAAGCAAAAGGGAAATGTTTCAAGAGTAAAGTAGAGCTGTGACTTGAGACGTTGCACAAATAGATTGTAGAGGGATGGCAAACAAACTGGTAAAAGCCTTTATTTTTACTTAACCATCTTGACCATGTGTGCCTCTTTGTACCGTGGGCTGCAGCCGTGCGGGGTGGGAGGGAACGTGTTGGTGTTTGAGATGTACTTGCTAAGCAGAAGCCGTGTCCTCTGCCCCTTCTCCCTTTCCGGACAAATTGTTCTTGCCAAAATTTTCTACCTGTTGCAAGAGTTGCTTTCCTTCCAGCACAGTAAAATGTCGACTTCTTTCACTGTTCCTTCCCTCTCGTAGGCATCTGTAACCTCTGTACGACTGTGTATAGGACACAGCAGTCATCAATCTCTGCTGGCTATAGATACCATCAACTTGAGTGTATTGTAAACGAACTGTATTCATTTGAAAAATAAATTTTTTTTGAAATGCACATGTGTGAGACATTATTTATATTTGCATCATTTTGTTTTATTCCCAAAGCAAGGAGCGGATGGTGGTGTTGGTCTGTGTGGGGGCAGGTGGAGGGAGGCACCAGGCACATCCAAGGACAGAAAACCATTTACTTTTAGTCTATTTTGTATTTTAATGCCGTTTAACTAAATTAAAAAAAAAAAAATTAAAAAGGCAAGAGCTTGTTGAAGTGCCCACAGCCCTGCTGGGGCAGGATGGCTGCTGTGGAAATGGGAAACGGCACTGGATATGGACACCTCCCACTCCCTCCTGCTTTATGGGGTATTTCGTGGGATTTTTTTAAACAATATCATTTGTCGCTGATTTGGGCGCTGCTTTGCTGCGGTTTGCGGTGTCCCTGTCACCGATACCCGCCCAAGAGCCGGGTAACGGGCAGCGAGCGGCCCCGCGCGAGCCCGGGGCGAGAGCGGGGAACGGTGCGGGGACAGCGGGGATCGGCCGGGAACGGTGAGGGGAGAGCGGGGATCGGCCGGGAACGGTGAGGGGACAGCGAGGGGACAGCGGGGATAGGCCGCAACGGTAAGTGGAGAGGGAGGACGGGGGTGATCGACCGGAAAATGTGAGGGGAGAGTGGAGGTCGGCTGGGAACGGTGAGCGGAGAGGGGGGAAATCGGCCGCTAACGGTGAGGGGAGAGAGCGGCCCCGGCCTGGTCCGGCCCTGAGGCGGGACGGGAGCACGGTCGGTCCGGAGGGGCTGAGTGCCCTCACACCGGCCGGGGTGAGGCCCCTTCCGAGCTGGTGGCTGAGCCTTTTCCCTCTTTCTCCCCTTTTCCTCTTTCTCCTGCACCTGTGGTCGGGCCCCTGTGCCCCGCGGCCCTTTGTGCCCTTCCTCCGGGCTTCCTTCCCTTCAGGAACTCCTGGGCTGTACATCCCCGTCAGCCCTTGGTGTCGGTGGCTGTGCTCCAGGGGCTCCGGCCCAGCGCCCTGTGCCCGCGGGGGCTGGGGCAGACATGGGATATCCCGCTGCCAAGGGATTCTGTCCCAGAACTGCCCCTGACCGTGGGTTTGCGCACCTGCAGCCCCCTCGGGAGCTCCTCGGACCTTCTTTAGTGGGGTCTGCCCGTTGTGCAGGGTGTGCTGGGTAAAAAAGGAGAAGCCTAAAAACTCTGCTGTTCTTTCAAAACCTTGGAGTCCCCTGGTGTCACAGCCCTGGGCTGAGCCTTCAGCGGTAGCACAACAGAATACGTCCTCAGCCGTTTTTGTCCAAGCTCAGTAAATACCATATGGCAGCTGGTGCTGTGACCAGCTCCTTGTCCCTGCAAACAGTTCCATTCCTAGGGAGGAACAGGTGGGACAGAGGATGGCTCCCATCACCTGCCCTTGTGCTCCCCCATTTTAAGGACATGTATACATTAGGCCAGGTGCCAGGTTGCAGCTTGCTGCTGCTTTTCTCCTGAAGAGCTCTGTAGTTTTTGGCTGCAGCTCCATTTTGGGTGTATTTCCACGAATGAACACATAAATCTTCTGCTCCCTTTCAGTCACCTGTTCAGCAAGATGGCCTCGCTGAGTGTAAAGCCGGGCCAGCGCTTCACCGTGCCAGACTGGCAGAACAACTCCGTCCTCATCTCGGCCGACGCCGAACAGCAGCGTTACAATTCCCATCACATCCGGCAGGAAGGACGGGCTCTCCGCAATGAAACCGGCAACCAGGTGAGCCCTCTGCCAGGGGGGCTGCTCACGGGACAGTGGGCTGAGGAGCTGGGGAGAGTGTCTAATTTGGGTGTATGGATGAGGGAATAAAGGGCTTTACCTGTACAGAACATGCTAAATATGGATATTTACTCCCTGTAAACCCACCTGCAGTGATGTATCTGTACTGTCACAAAATCCTCGTGAGTGTTTCTCACCTTCACTGCCACTCATGCTGTTCTCTGTGCTCTCCATTTGTGTAAATGACTGTGATTCCAAATGGCAACGTGTTGTATTCCTGTGAGAGGCTCAGTCAGTCCTGAAAATGGGGAAAGGCTTCAGCAAGATTCACCACTACAGTTTTAAGAAGAGTAATGGCATTTTTCTCCAATTCCAGGCAAGATGGGATGAGCACAACAGCCGAACTCGCCTCAACGATCGTATAAAGAGCGTGGACAGATGGAGAGAGGCCCTGGCCAGATGCCTCACAGACACAGATCTGGAAATTGATGCCTTATCCAAAGTATGTTGGGAAGGCAGATGGCTGGAAATGAACTTACACTCTCAACATGGGATGTGAAATAATTGAAGCTTGTCTTGTGCAATGGGCAAGCCCATCTGGAGTTCAAGGGGGGGCTTCTCAAGAGATATATTTATATATCTCTGTATATTTTATACAGAGATCCATACTTGATGGAATGATTTCCTGGAAAACAAACCACTGTGTTCTTGGCTGAGCCAAGCCATGTCATGCAGCTGTATATTGCACACTGCTGTTTGGACTTCTGGGTGGATTTTCTTGTTTGGACTTTTTATAAAGGTCTGAAGGATAATGAGAAATATGTTAACACTATCCTTCACAAATGTTTGGGTTTAAATAGAGAATAGTGGTGGGAGATCTCTGATACTGTCAGTTTTAAACCCAGAGGCTGCTGCTGCTTCTGGAGTTGTTAACCTCCAACAATGTGTGAATCCCAATGCAAATGGCAGGTGTAGAGGACTAAGGTGTTTGGCTCTGGCAATTTTTATTCTCAACTTGATAAAAGATTTCAGAACTGCAAAAACAGTGCGAGTCCCTCTTAATGATGGTATGGGTGGGTTCCCCTTCCTTTCTCTCTCCCATCTCTAAAAGATCCCCCTCTCACATGATTGATTGCTTCTTCCAGGTGAAGGAAGCAGCAGAAAATGCCCTCCAGGCAAAGAACTTGTGTCTGGATGTTGCCATTGAGTGCCTGACCTTCCGTGAGAGCCGTCGTGACATCGATGTGGTGAGGGATCCTGTGGAAGAGGAGCTACTCAGGGAGGTGAAGGTGATTGAGAAAACCAAGAAAGAGCTGCAGCAGCGAGTGGACGACGCCTTCAAACAGCTCTGGTGAGGAGTGACAGCTTCTGGCTGAGGACTCTGCTCTCCCAGATACTTAATGTGCCTCTAATGCCATGCTGAGATGGGCAGGCAGGCAGGGAACCACTCAGGAACCCTGGATGATTTTCAGGGTCTGGGGTTTGGCAGGGAAGGGCATGTCAAGGGAGACTTCACAAGCACCCTTTGGAAATTTTGTCCCAGATCCCTTGTGCCACCTGCCTTGGTTTAGGACTCAGCGGCCACGAGGTGTTAAAGCTCCCAGGCCCTGATACTCTGTGGGAATCCTTCTCAGCTCTGTTCTCAGGGCAGAGCCCGGAGCAGCCAGGCAGGCAGTGCTGGGCGGGTCAGGCCCAGTTCCCAGGGAGGGTGGGAGCTCATCATTCATTTCACTAATATGACTGACATGGTGACGAAGGCTCTGGGAACTGTGAGCTGCCCCTGCCCTGGGCCTGCTCCCTGCTGACCCCAGCCTGGCTCTCCACAGCCTCTTAAAGGAAGCTCGTCAGCAGCTGAGCTGTGACCACCGGCACAAGGTGGAAACGTTGGAACTTGATCGGCAGTGCGTGTCCTTCAATCCCACCTCTGGCAACATCTCCTTCAAGGTCAACCCAACACGGATCCCAGATGGGTAAGGAAACAATCTGTCCTTGTGTGGCCAAATCTGCCCCGAGCCCTGGGATGCTTTTTTCTTCCATGCTGTGTCCAGGCTTGATGGGTACAGTTTTGGAGAGAGCTCAGAACAGAAGTTGTCTGTGGCATAGGGAAGCCACAGACTTTTGGGAGATAACTAAATTGTCACCACAAACCCAGAGGAGGCCCTGCCTCCCTCCTGCCTGGCTGGAGGTGACACTCAGCACTGTGGTGTCACCTCTGGCACAGCTCAGGGGGAACTGCTGCACATTTTCACTTGCCTGGCAATGCCTTCCATGGTTCGGATATGTCCCTGGGTGGAGCAGATGTTGGGCCTGGTGGGGTTCAGTCTCTGAGGAGATCAGGCAAGATGTGACCTCCAGCTTTCCAGAATTATTTTGTGCTGCCATCCTGGCCTGCAGCAGATGGTTCCTTTAAAATGTCTTGCAAACACTCAATTTATTTTCATAACTGATTTGTTCACAGAACAACTGCACTTCGTGAGTGGGAACTGAACAGCCAGAGCAATAAGGAGCGTGCTGAGGCAGAAATGAGAGCCTCAGTTGATCTCCGAGGAGCAATCACACTTAGCATTGCCCAGGTAAACTGCTCCCTTGGCCTGGAATCTGTGGTGCCATTCTGGATCTGGTGTGGGAGAGTAGCAGGCATGTCTCTGGATCTGTCTGGGAGCAGCTGCCCTCCTGGTTTAAGTAGGAGCTTGGTTATGCTGCAGAGCTTGCAGCAGTCTCAGCAAGCTGGAGGACACATCCCTGTCCATCGATCCCTGTCTTTTGGCTACCGGGGGAGTGTGACCTGCACACATGTGGCATCAGCCAAACCTGGCTGGTTTTGCTCCTGGGCTTGTCCCAACCTTCCAGGCACAGCTTGTGGGGGACACAGACACCTTGCAGCCGTGTGTGACTGGAGCTGTTCTCTCCTCAGACAAACAATGAGCTGGATGCTCAGCGTATAGCTACAGAGTTTGCGCTGAGGAAGAGGATTAGAGACATGGAAGGAGCCCTTAGTGAGCTGAGATGGCAGGAGCAGAATGTAAGTGTTGTTCCTTTAGTCATCGACTGCAACCCTGGCTGGGAATGGAATCTCAAAGGCTGTTTGTTACATGTGACTTTGGAAAGTGACTTGGCCTCTGCATAGTTTCCACGTGTTTGCTGTTCAGTGGCACACATGCCATCCCAGCAGTATCCCACCTCTCACAAGTGCTCCTCTGGAACTGCTTGGCAGCACTGGCAGGTTGCAGCCTTTTTATTTCACCCCTTGTCTCAGCAGCACCATCCTTGTCCATGTGAAAGCAGAGGATTCAGTCCTCAGAAACCCTTGATTAAAATCTATGCCCAGCACAGCAAAATTCCCAGAGACACGGGGGCAGTTTCCCAGTCTGTATGCCAGGCTGTCCCTCATGACACATGTCTATCCTTAGACCTTGGAGGAAATTGCTGAAATGGAGGAGGAGATCCGGCAGCTGGAGGAAGATATCCGGAAGAGAACACTGGATCTGAAAGTGGCTCACACCCGCCTGGAGACGCGCACGTACCGGCCCCACAAGGACCTCTGCCGGGATCAGGTACCTCACCTGGCGTGGTCCCTGCAGGGAACTGACCAGCAAGGGGGCTCCAAAAAAAGAGGATGAGTTTTGGAGCTGAGCAATGGATCCTACAGTGACATGGCAAAGCAAGGAAATGACATCAGAGCTGGGGGAGAGGGAAATGAGGGAATGGTGGCCTTTGTGAAAGCCCTGTTAAGTGCTGTCCCCTCCTCCCTGCAGGCTCAGTATGGACTGACAGATGAGGTCCAGCAGCTGGAGGGGACAATCCGTGCGCTCCAGCAGAAGAGGACAGAGTCACAGTGAGTGTCCTGCTGTCCCTGAAGTGCCCTGTGCTGCCCTGAGGGGATGTGGCTCTGGGTGTCCCTGCTCTGGGCACACCTCCAGCACCTGCCTTTTGGTGCTTGTGGTACTTGGGCTCATGAGGGGCAGCAGTGTTTGCGCTTGGTGGGTGCAGGGTGCAGGCACAAGGGGTCTGTGCTGGGAGGGGAATGGGGCTCCCACAGCCCCTGCTTGACTCTGAATTCATCCGGGCCCTGACTGTTCCAAAAGGGACAAAAGAGAGTGACAAGGAAGGAACAAAAGTGCTGCTGTGGGCTGGCTGCTCCCCGGTTCACATCTCTTGCTGCCCTCCCAGAGCAGTGTGTGGGCTCACTATTCACTGCCCCAAACAATGAGTATCTGATGAGTTTGCTCTTTGTACAGGGCCAAATGCTGCCAGAAAGTGGGAAGTTGGGTGTTTCCTGTCCAGTTTAAAATCATGGAATATCCTCAGTTGGGAGAGACACGCAAGAATCACTGAGACCAACTCCTGGCCCTGCACAGGAGACCCCAACAATCCCACCCTATGCTTGAGAGCATTTTCCAAATGTTCCTTGAGCTCTGGCAGGGTTAGGGCTGTGACCATTCCCTGGGGAGCCTGTTCCCAGGCAGCATCGCAGCATTTGATTCCAACTCCTGTCCCTTCTGCTCATTCCCAGGGATGCCTTGGACGCTCTTTACCGACAACTTCACCGCATTCAGACCGATATTGGCTACAAAACCAATTCCCTGCAGCTGGACAACAAGTGCATGGACACCCGGAGAAAACTCGTGGTCCCCGTGGAGAAGTTTGAGCCAGAGGTCGACGCTGTCAACCGCACCAGGAACCTGCCGAGGAACAGTCAGCTGGAGCTGGCTTAGCGCGCCGGGAATTGTGCAAGCGCGGGGGGGAAAACTCCCGGTGATTCAGTTCCGTAGCGAGGAAAAGCGACATCTGCGTCGCATTTGGGGAGAACGGAATTCTCCTCCTAGTTTGTTTTATAACTGTCTGGCCCTTGGATGATGTTTACAGCCTCCCGCGCTCCGAGGAGATTTATAAACAATAAAGGGCCTGTCCCCAGTTGTCATCCGCGGTGATGAAATCCAGCTGGATTCCAGGAGGGATTAAGGAACAGGCGGGTGTGCTGTCGGCACCTCGGTCCTCCGGGCCGCCAGGGGGCAGTGTGCGCTGAAGCGCCGAAGGTGCTGCCGCGCACACTGCCCCCTGGCGGCCCGGAGGAAGAAGGCGCCGCGCGCGGCAAGATGGCGGCGGCGGGTCCGGCCTCAGGCCCCGGGCGGCTCCCGGCTCGTCCCCGGCCCGGCCTCGCTCGGTTCCGGGGCTGCTTGGCCGGAGCGTTGTTGGGGGATTGCCTGGGAGCTGTTTTCGAAGGCAGGAGCGTCGTGAAGCTGCCGGAGCTGCTGAGTTTCCTCAAAGGGTTGGAACCGGCGCCGCCTGAGGAGGGAGGGGAGGCGACGGGGAGTGCACGTGGAGGTGCGTGAGGGGGAGCGCGGCGGGGAGCGGGGGATATCCCCTGTCCCCCCTTCACACACCCCGCTGTGCACGGCACTCGGCACCCCAGAGATTCGGGTCAGACCCCAGCGCTCCCCAGGACTGTGCTTTGGGGTGCGTGTGTCCGTGTCCCTCAGCACCCCCAGGACTGCGCTTTGAGGTGTGCCCAACGTGCAGAATCCCCAACCCCTCTGCTCCCCCGAAATGTGGGTGCCCCCAGTCCTTACCCCTCACCTGGTTGTGGGGCATCTCCGCTGTGACTGCCCTGGCTGTCCCCTGCCCTGCTCTGTCCTGTGCCCCTGTGCAGTGGGGGTTCAACACCCATTCCTGATTCCCTAGGAATTCCTTAGAGACACCGCTGATGCAGAGGGACCCGCGGTCTGCTGTGCTCGGCCGGTGCTGCTCCTAGTCCAGGGAGCTGCGGTGGAGTGTGCTGTGAATGGGTGTGGCAGTGCTGGGGTGTCAGCAGGGAGCAGAGATAACAAAACTTTAGGAGGAGAAGAGTGAGAGAAGCACTGAGTCATTATTTAACTCTTAGGAAATGACTGCAGCCTTACAGTGCCTGAGGGAAGTCTGCAGGAACGATGGAGGCTGTTGACAAAGGCCTGGAGTGACAGGACACAGGGAATGGCTGCCAGAGAGCAGGGTTAGATGGGATATTGGGAAGGAATTGTTCCCCATGAGGGTGGTGAGGCCCTGGCACAGGTTGCTCAGAGAAGGTGCAGCTGCTCCATCCCTGGAAGTGTCCAAGGCCAGATTGGATGGGGCTTGGAGCAACCTGGGATAGTGAAAGGTGTCCCTGCCCATGTCAGGGAGTGGAACAGGATGGGCTTTAAGGTCCCTTCCAACCTAAACCATCCTGGAAATGTGTGATTCTGTGTTGGCCTGACTCTCTTGTCCGTATATGCCTCTGGATGTCAGACATCTTCTCCTGGCTCTTACTAATCTTGAAGTATATTCTGTGTCATTATAGCTGTGGATGCAGCTCCCTGGCTGTGTCTCCTTACTCTGACAATCATGGCAGTGTCAACCTCAGAGTGCCAGGGAACTTAAATTCCAGACAGGTTTGGGTTGGAAGGCACTGTAAAAACCATGCAGTCCCACTCCCTGCCGTGGGCAGGGACACCTTCCACTATCCCAGGTTGCTCCAAGCCCCGTCCAACCTGGCCTTGGACACTCCAGGGATCCAGGGGCAGCCACAGCTGTTCCAGGCCACTTGTGACAGTCAGGCCTTGGAGAGGAGGGTGGTGCTGGCGAAGAGCAGGAGCAGTTTTTCCCTGGCTGCTGGTGTCACTCTTTGCCCTCCCGTTGCAGAGTCGCTGCCGTACACGGACGACACGGCCATGAGCAGGTCGGTGGTGCAGTCACTGCTGGCCAAGAGGGAGTTCGATGAGGTTGACATGGCCAAGAGGTGAGGATGAGGCTTCCTGAAGGTGTAACCATCACTGTGACGGTCTGTGGAAGGGGACAGGGGCTGAAGCAGACTAATTCTAATTACTAATTTTTGGAGGGGAAGAAGTTAGGAAAGAGGTGGTTAATCCTTTAGTTTGTTGTTGCTTTGCCATGCCTTGGACTGTGCAGCAGTGTCAGCTGCAGTGTGGGGTCTGAAGCTGCCTTGAAAGGGCAGCCCTGCTGTGTGTCAGCCTTGTGTGTGTTCACCTTTGGGGAGGAGAATGCTTGGGGATTCCAGAAACATATTGTTTTATGTTTATTTGTTGCTATTTATGTTTGTACTGCCCTTAATTTAGTGAGGGAATAGGAGTGAGCTCAGCTTGACTCTGTTTATGATCCCTTTCCCTGTTGAATCCCTAGCCCTAAGAGCATTTGGTTCCACTTAAGGGAAAGCATTTCTTTGTTTAGAAAACTCTTCCATTGAACTTGAACAAAAGACTTTCCTTGTGGTTGTGACCCACGGAAATGTTTCTAGTTTGCTTCTATTTTGAGGCAGAGTTGAGAGGGAAGCAAGTGGGTTATGGAAGGTGATGTTTATACATCCTTCTTTCACACTATTCTTAGGGAATTGTTTCCCTGCAGAACTGAATCACTGAGCCCTGACTGTCACTGATTTACATGTGTGTTATTAATTCATTTTAGCAAGAGGCTTCATCCAATCACAAACCCCAGTAACAGACCAAACCCCCGGGTGTTTTCCCCCCTGCCCACACCAGGTTTGCTGAGGAGTACAAGAAGGAGCCCAACAGGGGTTATGGGATGGCTGTGGTCAACGTCTTCAAGAAGCTCCTGAGCCCCAAGTGCAGCGACGTGTTTGAGCCCGCGAGAGCCCAGTTCAACGGGAAAGGCTCCTACGGCAACGGCGGGGCCATGAGGGTGGCTGGCATCTCCCTTGTCTACTCTGACATCCAGGATGTCAAGAAGGTAACGGAACATTCTGGGCTTCTCTGGGTGTCCCTGCTGCCAGGAAGCTTTGCTGACACCGGGGTTTCTCTGGCAGTTTGCGAAGCTGAGTGCGGAGCTGACCCACGCCAACTCCCTGGGCTACAACGGGGCCATCCTGCAGGCCCTGGCTGTGCACCTGGCGCTGCAGGAAGGGCTCAGCAGGGAAACCTTCCTGGAGCAGCTCATCAGCCACATGGAGCACGTGGAGGCAGATGACAAGTCTCTCAGTGATGCCCGAGCGTGAGTAGCTTGGGGAAAGCCCCAGCCCTGCTGTGGTGGTTTGTTCTGGCTCTTCACGTTCTCTCCTCTTCACTGCACTCTCTGTTTGCAGGCTGGGGTTTGAGGATTTACCATTTTCCAGGCGTCTAAAGAAAATCAAGGAATTTTTGGAGCTCAGCAGTGTTCCCAAAGCAGATGTATTGTTTGAGTTGGGTGAGTACCTTTCTTAGTACAAGCACTAGGAAAGCTGGAAGCTAGCTGGAAGTTAGCTGGGACTAACTCAGCAAGCCTGGTAGATGTATGTTCCCCCAGATTCCTCTTCAGCCTGTGCTGCCTGTCAGGCACAGAATATGCTGGAAAAGCGGCCTGTGCTCACCAGTCAGGAATTCTGAGTCTCAACCCAGTGATTTCCTCTATGTATTGATAGGAAAAAAATGTCTTGCTAAGGAAAATTAACCTTGCATAGTGTTTCTTAACATTCCAAGATCCCTTAAGGGCTATTGGGTCATCATGTTGAATGGAAATGAGTAGATGTGTATGGCCAGGCTCTACTGGGGTAACTGGGAATTGCTCTGCAGGATGTGAATGGTAGTGGGGAGCTGGGGGATTTCTGAGGGGCAAACTTTTGCACCTTTTCCTGGTAAAATCCATGATATTGTTATGGAAAGTCACTGGCAACAGCAAATTGCAGTAGGAAGGGAAAGGGAAGGAAGCCCAGCGGGTGCTGACGGGGTGTGTTCCAGGCAATGGCATCGCTGCGCTGCGCTCCGTCCCCACTGCCATTTACTCCTTCCTGCGCTGCATGGACGCTGATCCTGACATTCCTGACCACTACAACGCCCTGCAGAGAACCATCATCTACTGCATCTCCCTGGGGGGGGACACGGACACCATCGCCACCATGGCGGGGGCCATCGCCGGCGCCTATTATGGGGAGGAGCAGGTGCCCCCGAGCTGGGAGCAGAGCTGTGAGGCTTTCCAGGAGACCCAGACGATGGCCAAGAGCCTCTATGAACTCTACTGCCAGCGGCTCTGAGCTCCAGGGCAGCTCCAGGGCTTTCCTGAAGGCAAAGGGATGGTCAGCTCTGCTTCTCTGGTCAGACCCAGCAGTGGATCCGTGCCATCGGCCGACGCCAGCGAGCCTCACCTGGGAAGGGTGTCTGCTGCTGTCAGCTGGGAGCTGGGAGCAGGAGCCAGCTGGGAAAAGAGGGGACATCCCCTTCAGTCATGGATCAGCTAGGAAGTGACTGCACTTGGACAGTGGGTGCAGCTCCCTGAATGTACACGAATGTCTCATTTTCTGTAGGATTTCTGTCACTTGCTTTGTCCACCATTGTGCCATTTGTCGTTGCAGTTACTGGCGGGAGTCTGAATCCGTGGACTTCCTCCCCGTTTTCTTCTGCTCCTATGTCCATGGGCTGTGTTTTGGTGGTCAGTGGCTTGTCCAGTGGCTTTGGGAGTCTCCACACCCCTGGTACAGCAGCAGGTCATTCTCAGCTGGCCAGATAAGGGATGTCACAGGAGTCACCAGAGAGCCTGGTGGCCCAGGTTGTCACCTGTGCTGAGTTAGGATAATGGAGCACAGATTTCCAGGGAGGTTTGTTGCCTTAAAGGCAGAATGAGAAGGGCCAGAGAAGGGAGAAGGGATTTCTTTGCATTGCTGATGGCTCTGTGAGAGAGGTTTGATGCCTGCAGACAATCCCAGCTGGCTCATTGTCCCTGCTGGGAGAGGGTGTCACTAATTGCTGCTCCTCCTGTGTCCTTGGCCCTGTGATCCAACAGGCACCTGCTGCACTTTGTGCCCCCTTGCACAGCTGCTGTCACACTGCTGCAGTCACTCTGGCTGCTCCTGTTCCTAATGCATGCATCCTGTATTTTTAGAGTCCTGTGTATGCCCAGGTCACCAAGTGAGATTCCTGTTTAAATCACAGAATACCCCAAATTGAAAGGGACCCACAAGGATCATGAGAGTTCCAGCTCCCGTGGATTGCAGAGGTAGAACAGGGATAGAATGCCTGGTTCTGCTGCAGTCAGTCACAAAAGTGACTTGAGCAGGATGCAGGAGTTAACTTATCACAGTCTCAGCCTCTGTACTTGGTAAAAATTGCCCCAGAATTAAAAGGAAAGGAGGGTTAACTGGGGACATCAGTATTTAAAAGGAGCTGGTGCTGGTGGCCAAAAACATTCTAGCACAGCTGTGTTCCAGAATTTTACATTTAAAACTTTTTCCTAGTGGAGCTAGTCAAAAAGGGAGAAACAGCTTGGGAATGGCACGTCTAGAAAGGGTTGGAAGCTTTTTAATAATTGAAAACAAAAAGTCATCATATGGAAATGTTTATAAACTTAAATGTGACAGTGTAACTCTTGTTACTTCTCCAGTATGTCTTGTGACACCAGGAAGTGGCTGTGGTGCTCCCCAGTGGTGTCAGCACGTGGTGGCTGTGTCAGGCTGCATGCACATGTGAGAATCTGGCTGCCACAGGTCCTTCCAGTTTTCCCTGTAGTCTGCTTCCTTCAAGTGCCAGTCTTTTGTGTGATGCTATAATGGGTTTTCCTTGTATAAATGGATTCTTGTCCTGGGAACATGTGGAATTTTGGTCTGTTGTATATTTTTGTATTGTGCTGCAGATCTGAGCTGTAAAAATATCAGGTTTTCCACATTATTCTGCCAGAGGGGCAACCAGATTCATGTAATTATTTAAAAGGAGATATTTTTCTTTTAAAGTAGCTTTATAATTTTAAATGTTTGGAACCCCTGACAAGCAAAGAGTTTCTGTTTAAAGACTAGAGCTCTTTGGGCCTGAATTTAGATATGTACTAAACCCTTTAGTTTCCTTGGGAAGAAGTAAAATCCCTCAGTTATCTTAAGTAGCCACTGCTTCTGTGTTTTCACTCAAGTCATGAAGTTGTGCATCCTCAGTGCCAAGAGCAGGAGTGGTTCTTGGTACAAGGGTGAGTTGGCACTGGGCATTGCAGGGAGGGCCTTTGGAAAGGCCCCTTTTCCTTCTCAGCCTGTGGAAGGAGTACAAGTGCTGGAATCCAGCACGTGATGATGGTGCAGAGACCAGGAAATTCACTGGGAGCCTCGTGAATGGCAGCACGAGGATGTCTTGCTCCTTGGAATGAGCTTTTGAAGGTGCCTGTGTGCCAGCCAAGCTTCCCTGGAAATGTTTCACTTCTGCCAGGTGAGATCAGGTGGGAAAACACATTTTTTTCTCTTTGGACTGTGAGCCTGTGAAGGTGCTTTGCAGTCCTGAGTGTTCCTGACTCGCTCAGGATGGAGGCTGGCTGTGCACAAGGTGTGTGATGTAGGATAAAAAAATCATGGAAAAAAAAAACACACGGAGGGGAAAGGGAATCCCTAAGACTTCAACATGAGTCCCTCAAATTAATAATCACCAGGCTGGAAGGATCTGGGTTTCAACCTTTTCTAAAACTGAATTTCTGGAGACAGGAGTCTTTTCCTTAATCACAAGAAACATGCAATGACTTTTTGCATAAGGATATTAATTAGGGAATCTGCTGGGAATGAGCGAGATTATTTGAGATGAAAATAGAGTGTAAGACAACTGTATCAGACAGGACAAAGCACAGCTGAGCCCACCTCTATACAATAAGTTTTATTGATGTTTGTCAATACAATCAAGTACTGCAGTTTTAGTTGTGAAGAGCAGGTCAGTTTGGGGTCACAAAGAGTGCATTTTAAACCAACTTTTACTAGGACAGTGCATGTAATAAGTATTTACAAAACTAAAAACCTCTATATACTAGGTTAGAAATGAAGATACTAGAGGCAAATTTAAAAAAAATAGTAAGATTTTGTATATAAAAATGCACATTGTAATGCAGTTTTCAGCATTAAAAATAGACATACCTCATCCAACCCAACCTTTTTTATTCTTGTGATCGAAACCAAAATCCCACGCGCTCACACACACGACAGAAAATAATCCTTTCTGCTGGCTAATATGTACTCAGTATCCCAGAAAAAAAAAAATCCTTCTGGAGAGTGAACAGCCTCCCTCATCCTGTGCATCGTTTTTTTTAGCCTAACTATGTGCGTGTAATATCTTTGCTTTCCATTAGTGTGTAAATGTAAGAGGTTAAATAGCTGCAAGGGGTGATTATGGGTTTGCTCTGCACGTGAAGGGAAAGTGGAATTACAAAACAGTATCTACAGCACAAACTTTATCTGGGGGTGGCTACAGTGAGGAGTTTGGTCGTTGCTTTTTGCCAGCTCGAACAAGAAGTTTGGAATGAAGCAGAACAGAACAAGAAGAGATGGGCTGTAGATTAGGCACAGTATAAATAAGTTGCTTTGAGGAGCAGGATGAAGCTCCCATCAGGTGTGGCAGCTCCTGGCCCTGCACAAGGCTGGACCAGCTCAAATCCCTCTGTTCTCCACAGGAAAAGGGACAAGTCCCCTCCCAGCATCCTCCCCTACCAAACCTGGGCTTGGAAAAATCATTTGAGCTTCCACTTTTAATTTTAGGGACTGTTCCTGCTGGGAAATGCTCCTGTTCCTGCTGGGAAATAACCTGTTAGGATCACAACCCAAATGGTCCTGACCCTGCCCTCAGGAGTTAAAAATGTCCAGTGGGATCAGACAGCTTCCAGCTTGAAGAGTTTCATCTCTGCATGAAACTTGCAGCTTTAAGGAGAGAAATTCACAGGGAGAAGATCCCAGGGAGGGGACACAAAGCCCCAACAGGCATTTTCCAGAGCACTGGCCTTCCAACTGCAAATTTCCTTCTTGTGTTTCTTAATTTCAGGGATAGGTGAGTTTTTAAAAGGAATGCCTGAATGGCAAGAGGCAGAAACACAGGACAGGCTTGAGGAGAAAACAAACAAGCAAAACAGAAATAGGAAAAGAAAAGTTGTTTAAATAGCTCATAGAGTCCATCTGGAAAACAAGCCCAGTCCCAGTCTTGCTACATTTCTTTGGCCATCAAACAGGCTTTGGGAAAATGCAAAGGTCAGAGCTGGTGACCAAATTGTTGCTGTTTCTCAGGGATGTGCCTTTGCAGAGGGACATGCAGTGGGATATTCACATAGGTTGACTTCAGCAGCATGCTCCTGGCCTGGGATGAGCAGCATCCCTGTCCTGGAAGTGGCAGTGACTGTTCTACTGTGAGAAAACCTGCAGAGCCACAGGATCTGTGAGGGGCAGTGCCATCATGCCTAGCCCAGAGCCCTGCAGCTCATGCTCAGGTCAGTAATGTTCCAAGCACTAGAGAGACAAAGTGATAACAACAGGCAAATGTTGATTTCTTTAACCTAAGTCACAGAGTGGCCCCGGGGCTGGTGCCCTGTCACAGGTATTGCACTACACTTGTAAGTGATGTTCTTAAATGGGTCATAGCACCGTGGTGAAATCACTGCATGGAAAGTTAGAACCAGTACTATTTTTTCTCAATTCCAAGATCCCCAGAGAAAGGAGGGACACCAATGCAAGAGTTCACACATCCTGAAATAGTGAGACAGGAAAAGCAAGTTGTCTATCAGTGGCACTTCCTTATGTCACACCAGCTGGCAGCACCATGAGCTGGGCTTGCACTGCCATCCTGGTGTGGGCAGAGACGCTCCTGAGGCCAAGCAAGTCTTTGGGCTGCAGAGACAGATGGGACAGGACCAGCCCTTGGACTTCCCAGCAGGTGAATGGAGAGAGCAGATTGTTGTTCATGATGGGGGTCCCAGCTTCCCTCACCGCCTTTGGAACTGGTCATGGCATCCTCTCAGGTACCAGTGCCTGGATGATTTTATTCCTAAAGGTGCTGGGGGGGGGAGGGTTAAAAATAATATTTACTTCTTAGAAGAAGGTGCTTATGCAAAGTGTTCCACTCTTTAGGATTATAAATCCAACCACACTGAATCCGGAGTGAATCGGAGAGACTGCCCCAAAGCACAGTCTGGAAAAACAGGCATCAGCAAGCCTGGAACTTGGGCATCTGATGGTTTGGAAGGAAATTTCTCAATCCAGCATGGATCCCTGCTGCTGTACGGGTTTGTGTAAGTGCCTGGGACCCTGTGTTGGTTACCAAACATGCCAGCCATGACACAGCTGGATTTATTTATCTAGCATTCCAAATGGGAAATGAGGGCACTTGATACAGACCACGGGAGTCTGGCCTTCCAGCTGACCCTCTCTGGATCACAGAGCCAGATCCTTGCCATCCCAAGCGTGTTCCTGTGTTTGATGTCCAGTCACTGGGGTACTTATTCCAAATATGCTTTGTTGAGGAAGTCGCTCCCCCTCCCTCCCTTCTCCCTCCCCCAAAAAAAGAAAGATAGATGGATAGATGTCTCCTTCCTAATTACCCTCTTGACTCATGGATCAAACAGCATGAAGCAAGGTCCCATGACAATGTCTTCTGCATCCTTCCCAGTGATTTTTCTTTTTTGTATTAATTTTAAAATACTTTTTTATAAAAAAAAAAAAAAAAGACAGTTTATGGCTAAAGTGGGTGAAAAGGAAATGTGCCCAACAGCCGTTATGTGGGGCAGAGCAGGAACCCGGAGAAGGAGGAGTGGATGTATTCCGTGGAGTACAGCCCATTGGCCTGGTCCGAGGGCATTTGTACCCAGACCTGGTCGTTCTCCTTGAGTTCAAGCACGGCACTGCCCGAGGCCTGGTCCAGGTACCCCTTTTTGTACTCATCGTAGGTGTAGGTGGCCGGCACGTTGTTCTTATACAGGGCCACCCAAACGTTGGTCCCTTTGACGTGCACATGGTAGGCAAAGTAGTAGATTCCGGATATGGGGCAGGTGAAGATCCCGGTGACCGGGTTGTAGCCATTGTGCCCGTTGTACAAGGTCCGGTCAAACTTGACGGGCATGCCGGACGCGGGGAAGGGGGAGGTGAGGATGGCAGTGAAGGCCGGCGCGATGCGGGCAGCGAGCTCTCCTCGGCCGTACTGTGGCTTGCCCGGCTTCCCGTTGCCCAGCACGGCCCCCTCCACGCCACCGTCTGGCAGGTGCAGCCCCGCGATGCCCGTCTCGTCCAGCACTCCTGGCGCTCCTGGTGGCCCAGGTGGCCCCGGTGGGCCTGGTGGCCCGTTCAGCCCCGGTGTTCCTGGCATTCCGGGTGGGCCGATGGGTCCGGCCATGCCAGGCTCGCCGGTCTTCCCCTCGCCGGGAATGCCAGGGAGCCCGGGCTCCCCTTTCAGGCCTGGTAACCCCTGAGGCCCCATGGGACCAGCAGGTCCTTGCAATCCTGGGATGCCGGAGGGGCCCCTCAGCCCCGGCTGCCCTGGGATCCCACCGTCCCCTTTGGGCCCGGGGCCGCCCGTTAATCCAGGCACCCCCGGCAGGCCGATGAACCCTGGTTCACCTTTGGGGCCCGTTGGGCCGGGAGGTCCCAGTGACCCAGGCAGGCCCCTTTCTCCTGGCACCCCTGGCTTCCCCGCGAAGCCGTTCGGGCCCTGGTCGCCGCGTATCCCCGGCATTCCCGGGGGCCCACTCGGCCCCACGTCCCCCTTGGGGCCGGGCAGCCCATGCTTGCCTGGCAGCCCCATGGACCCCGGCGGACCCGGTGGGCCGATGATGCCGGCAGGGCCTGGCTCGCCCGGCTCCCCATCAACGCCAGGCTCCCCCTTATCGCCGATGGCTCCCTGTGCCCCGGGCTGCCCGCGGTCTCCTTTCAGGCCGGGCATGCCTGGCTTCCCATAGCCCGTGGGGCCCGGCAGGCCAGGGAGGCCACGGATCCCGGGCTCTCCCTTCGGTCCCATGGGGCCCTGTATCCCCGGCACCCCCGCGGCGCCTGGGACACCGATCCCATCTATCCCGGGGGGTCCCCTCGGCCCTACAGGGCCGGGCTCCCCGGTGACACCCGGCCCGCCCGGGGGACCCATGTCGCCCTTGTCCCCGGGCGCGCCCGGCAGCCCATCGAGGCCAGGCTTCCCAATGCCGGCAGGCCCTGGGGGCCCCGCGGGGCCGGGAGGGCCCCCGTTTCCCCGGGGCCCCGGTAAGCCTGGCTTCCCCACACCATTTTCACCCTTCATCCCTCGTTCTCCGCGGGGACCCGGCTCTCCTTTCGGGCCAGGCTCTCCCCGAAACCCGGGCAGGCCAGGGCCGCCCTGGGGACCCGGCTTCCCATTGACAGAGAGGCCGGCTGGCCCAGGCAGCCCTGGTGGACCAGGAAGTCCCCTTGGCCCTTGCTCCCCCCGCATGCCAGGCTCGCCCTTGGCTCCGGGCATCCCTTTCATGCCCGCCTTTCCAGGGAGTCCTGGGATGCCGGGTTTCCCAATGCCCGAGAAGCCAGGGGGCCCAGCAGGCCCAGGCTGGCCATGCATCCCCGGCTTCCCCGTGCCCGGTTTTCCTGGGTAGCCGGGGGGCCCGGGGGGTCCACGTGGGCCAGGCTTCCCTGGTGGTCCTGGCTCCCCTTTGAGGTCCATGGGCAGCAGTGGTGGCATGTCTGTGGAGAGAGGAGACACAGAATGTCACTAGAGCAGGTGCTGGGCAAGGAGCGTCCTTGGGGTATTGGAGCCAGGGTCTCTGAGGGGCCTGGGGGGGACCCTTCCACTTAAACATGGCCACAGCAGCTTCCTGGGCCTCCACATCAGAGGGCTGTCCTGAGGCAAGGCTAAAGCCCTGAGCTCTCATTCGAGCTTTACATCCCTCCATGATGTCAGGTGACACCATGGAAGGTGCCAGTGCTTGCTGTCAGGTCTGGCAGGGCTATTTTGTGATGAGTAACTGCAGGGTGTTTTTGGAGCTGGATTCAAACCTCCTGCTGCTTCACTTCCCAGTGGCCTCGAAAGCACCGTGGGATTCAGTCGCTCCTGCCTGGGCTCAGCTGAGAGGATGGCGACAGAGTGAGCCAAGACTGAGGATAATCCCTCACCCTGTCCCACAAGTCCAGGGCCTTGGGAGACCTTTAATCCTTTTGGATTAAAAAGAACACTCTTGGACATGTACTCGAGAGCCTGAGGAGGCGATGGATGTATGGGTTAGGCCATGCCCACAGTGCTTGCTGGCGCAGCTCCCGAGTCCAGCAAGGCAGAGAAAAACCAAAAAGCAAAAAAGCTCTGGGGATGGAGGAGAAGCCAAGAGCTGGGAGGGAAATGCAGCCTCAGCTCCGTCCAAATGAGTCAGCCCAGCTGGGAATAGGCCGCAACCACTTGACATTTCAAGAATTTATTGAGGTCTTTTGCAAACGGATATAAGAAAGAAACTAATGGGCTGAGAGACTCCAAAGGCAAGGAGAGGCAGATGACATGCCCACCACAGCTCAGCATGGAAAGCACAGACGTGAGCATAAATAACTCCTCGAGGCTGGCCCAGGCAGGGTGTCACCTCCCACGTGACACCAGTAAAGGGTGAGAAAGAATAAATCTGACAAACTCTTTTTTGGGCAGTTTGAAATGAAGGAAATACTCAACAGTCACATGTACACACGATGATGATGAGAAATGTGAAAGGCAGAGGAAAGGGCTGTGACATCTTGGGTGAATCTAAATCAAATCTGCCCAAGGGAGATCATTCCAGCTGGGAAGAGATCTACATGGACAAGTTCCTGGGATGGGGATGAATCCTGGCTGGGGTGGGAGCAGAATACAAGGCTGCATGCCACAGACCCCAAGGTCTGCCAGTCCGGCCCCTTCAGTGAGCCAAGCTGGGCTTTGGGAGCACGGGCACGGTGCTGGGATCGGCCAGCACGGAGATTTCCTCAGTCAACGGGAACAGCTTACGGGAGATTTGAGACACGTGAAAAGAATAACTGTGGCAGCAGCAGGCACAGCTCCCAGAGCATCGGAGGTGGCTTTTCCTGCCCTAAACACAGCAATTAGCTCTGGCCCTCCCCAGACCGGTGCCGCTGTGTTTTCCTTTGGGTAATGGAAACATTTTTAGAGCTTATCTATAAATCAAAGCCTGGCCCACGTCCTCAACTGTAGCTGCGGTCACTTGGCTCTCTCGATGAAGGAAATACTCGTCTGTCATGACACTGCCACTGGACTTCTGCAAACTTCTGCTCCTCACCCCGGAAAACGGTGTGGGAAAGAGGGCAAGGGAGCTGTGCAGTGCTGCACTATTTCTGGGGTTTGAATTCTGGAAAAAAACTCTCCAGAAAATTATTTCAATGTGTTTTCTCCCCACACTTTTAAATTTCTTTTTTCTCTTGCAATGGTTTGAAATGAATTATTTTTCTAGGTCATTTTGCATGGAATCAGAACAAGGATCTACAGCTGAGCCCACGAAGGAAGGAAAAAGCACACACACACTCTCTCACACAAGGCAGTGGAGAGAAACGCCAGGCGGGAGCTGCCAGCTTGCAGGCGGCCAAAAAAGCAGACGGGAAAACCAAACCGGGGCCGTCAGCGGAGAGAAACTGGGACACTGCAGCCCCACTGGTGTCCGATTTCAAAGGCCCATGTCTTACCACAGACACGTCTCGGAGCTCTGCGCTTCGCAGCACCAGCGTGGGGTTCTGTGTTCCCCTCGAAGCGTGAACTGAGCTGCTGTGAACATTAACGCAGAGCCAGCTGGGGCAGCAGGAAGGGGACGGGGCAGGAATGACCCCTGGGAGCTCCCACCTGGGCACCACGGAGCACTCCACCTCCTGGGGAGCATGGACATGGCCAGGTGGGTGCTGCAGCCCCTCTGGAGCTGTGTTCATCCCGGTAAGGACCCCTCCTGCCTGGAGAAGGGACGCAGCAGCGCAGATCGGCCAGCAGAGGAATAATCCAGCAGGATGGGAAGTGGTTCCCAGCCATGAGCAGCCAGCAGCGGGTCTGGCCAGCGCAGCCAGATGACACTGCAGGAAGGAGAGGTTGGCTGCTCTGCCGGCCGAGCTTGTTCCAGAGCTGCTGCCAAGCCCTGTCTCGTGAGAGAGTTTCACAGGCTCACAGGGATGTTGCGTGGGATCAGTGTTTTAGCACCTCTCATACTGTCTCCCAGCAGTGGGTGCCCCAGCACAGCACTCACTCGTGGGTTTACCTGGCTGCAGGGCCATCAACATGGTTTAAATTAAGCCAAAATAAACGCCCAATGTGCAAATCTCTGAGCATTTCAGCATTTAGCAGCATCTCCTCCCCTGAGGTCCCTCTGTGCTCTGGGGCAGCTATTTTTGGGTGAGAAAAGGCGTCTGGCACGCTGAAGAAACCTTTCACTCACCAGATGGCACCTGGAGGCAGGAGGGAACCCTCCGCCCCCCAGGCGGGGGTCCCAGCCCCGCGGCCAGGCTGGGGCAGCCCGGGGGGCCCCGCGCAGCTCCCGCTGGGTCGGGGTAACCCGCAGGGGCACGGCACAGCCCTGCGCCGTCGCGGCGAGTCAGCTGAGCTCCCCGAGCAGGGCAGAAGGCCAGCAGGGATTTTCCTTGCCAAATTAGAGGTTAAGCAGAGATGGGAGCTCGGTGGGATCCAGGAGGCACCGGCTTCCCCAGCTGCCTCTGTGCGGCCCCACAGCCGGTGGCTCGGGCTGCAGCTGTCCCTGCGTCCCTCTCTCCTGTCCCCCACCTGTCCTCTCCTTCCCAAGGGTTTTAGAGGAGTAATGTCCGGAGGACTTCTGTGCTCTGCCCTGCCTCAGTGTTCCCTCTGCCTGGTTAACCTGGCAGGGCTTGTCCAAACCCCTCCTTGCCCCAGCCTGGCACACTCACCGCTCTCCCCAGCATAGGCAGCACTGCTCAGACGCAATGCAAGCCACTCCCATGCATAGGAAGAAGGGAAAAAAAAGAAGGGAGAACAGCAGGGAGAGATTTGAATCCAGTCCCACCAGCAGCTGAAGTGTTCCTGTGCTACGCTGGAAGGTTTTGGCTCTGGCTGGGATTCAGGGAGCAGCTTTACAACAGCTGGGAAGGGGGCAGGGAGGGGGGGCTTGCAGCACACTTCGGCTCCAGGTTTTGCTGTGTGTTTTCTGACACACGTGCTGAGCTGGACTCCTGATAAGCCATTCAGGCCTCCAGTAAATCAGCCACCGGTGGCCCAGCCTTCTCCAGTTTCTCCTCCCAGAGCCAAGACTTCAGCTCCTGGGAGGATCCAGGTCTGTGACAACCCCTGGAGAGGCTCTGGTGGCTCTTCCCAAGGGCCAAGCGCCAACCTGGTGGGTCTGGGTACCTGAGCCTAGCAGTGCCCCATCCTGTGGTGGTGCCAGCACTGGGGTGGGTGCAGGCAGGGCAGCTGGGGGCAGGAGGTTACAGAAGGCTGGAGGTGCTGGAGCCCCAGCTGTGCAGGGCAATGACTCTGGTGCCTCTGCCCTTCTGGGTGCACGTCACTCAGTGGGGAGCGATTTAACACGTGTGGAGTTTCTGGTTGCTGCTCTGCGAGGGAGGAAATGTCTCTCTCCTGCTCTTTCCTCGCCAGGCTGGGTCTCAGCTCCAGCCTTGGCACTCTTTCCTTTCCCAGCTGGTGCAAAATGCAGACAGGGAAACGGAATAGGTGGAGGAGTGGAAAAAGCCTTGCCAGGACAGCTCAGGTTTAACAGCAGGGAGAGGCAGACACGGCGAGTGCTGGGGCTTCTGTGCCTCCTGCTGCTGGGGATGGGCAGGAGGGTAGGAGCCAGAGGCTGGAGGGTCCCCTGTGTCCCCTGGCTCCCAGACCAAGGTGCCCTCCCAGCCCCAGCAAAGGGCTTCACTTCCCTGCTGAGCCTCTACCCCTGTCCATCCTGTCCTTTTGCAGTGGGTTAGAGACCAAAATTGTCCCTCCATGCTTGCCCAGAAGTGTTTTGGACAGCAGCACCCTTGGCTGTGCCAGGCAGCTTCTGGGAGCTCTGACCCTGAAGGGTAGAGGGTGACAAGTGCCCAGTGGCTGTGAGGTGCCACGTCCCCTTCCCACTGCCCCGTGTCCTCGCACAGCCCCACAGAGTGCATCCCTTACCCAGGTACTGCCCTTTGCCTTCACGGAACGGGGGTCCCAGGGGTCCCTTCACCATGGGCTGCATGTACTTGACTTGAGCGTAGCCCCCCACGCCGCCTCCCGCAGCCGAGCGAGGGCCCATCGCCATCACCAGCGTGCCCAGCAGCACCAGCAGCACCGCGGCGTCCGGCAGCATCCTGCTCCCACGGCTCCTGCAGACAAAGCAACAGTGACATTGGGTACACACCCCCACCTCACGAGGAGCAGCTGGGAGCCTGAGAGTGATCCCCGTGGGACTGGGACTCCCTTGAATTTGCCTTTTTGTGGATCAGAGACATCCCGAACATGTTGCCCTTCCTGACGCACCACAGCTGGGACATGCATGGTAAATATAGTTTATAGAATAGAATCCCAGAATCACTGAGGTTGGAAAAGACCTCCAAGACCATTGAGGCCAACCTGTGACTGATCCCCACCTTGTCACTAGCCCAGAGCACTGAGTGCCACGTCCAGTTGGTCCTTGGACGCCTCCATGGATTGGGACTCCACCACTTCCCTGGGCAGCCCGTTCCAGTGCCTGACAGCCCTTTCCAGTGAGGAATTCTTTCTGATGTCCAACCTGAACCTCCCCTGGCACAGCCTGAGGCTCTTCCCTCATCTTGCACTGTAACCAGCCACGGGACTGCCCAGTGGAGTCTTACAGAAGCTGCCCTGAGTGTCTGTGGTAATTCTCACATCCCTTATACATTTTTAACAAATATAAGAGGGGGGAAAAAGGCAGATGAGACCTGCAGCCCACTGAGCCCAGCATTGCTGTCACATACCTCAAGTGAGCAGGGGCTCCTCTCACAAGAGCCATGGCCCCTGTGGGAGGCACCGGCTGCCACTGCCAAGCCCTGCCTTCCCTGGGGGCACTCGGTGGGTGCTGAGCCTCCTGAGAGGGTGCTGAGCCTCCCGAGTGGGTGCTGAGCCTCCCGAGTGGGTGCCGGGCCAATCCCATGATGTGGGAGCCAGAGACTTGCCGCGTTTGTGGCTCAACTGCGGCGCTTCGCGGGCAGCGCCGGGAACTCGCACGGAGGATGAGGGATGGGACACGGGAGCAGCAGCCTCAGCCTTAAGTGCCTGTTTATTTAAAATAAACCCCCTTTATAAATACTCTCTTCCTCCAGCAACTCTCCCTGTCAGCTCCGCGTGCGGAGCTGCAAACAGATTGATTTGCAAAGAACATTTATTTTCGGAAGCTTAAACAACATGTGATGCCAAAGAGCTTTTTGCTGCTTTTCCTCCTTCTCTCAATAATTGACCTGTGGTGGTTATTAATGAGAATTAAGCTCCTGGCCTGTCCCACTGGGGAGCAGGGGCAGGGCTGCTGCATGCCGGGATTTCATCGGAATTTCCTGAATTGCTTTTGCTGAAGCAGCAATGAAAAAAAATCTGCAGCCTAGAGAATAAACAACCCAAATTAAAACAAAATTACAGTAAATTAAGTCAAGGGAGCAGGGAGCCCTGGCATGGGATTGTTCATGATGCCACAAGGGCTTGGCAGGTTTTTGGAGTCTCCAGGGACGAGGCAGCCTTGACAGCTGCTCTTGTGCCTGGAAAATGGTCTGGGAGTCAGCTGAGAGCTGGAGGGGACAGGGATGGCCCTGCCATTAGCAGCACGATGGACCCTGTGAGGATGCAGGTGGCTGTGGCAGATGCTGGAAGAGGAGCTCTGCTCTGCCCATCCCACCAGAGCCACGGGCCCGGAGCGGTGCCATTCCCACTGAGACACCCAGAGCCGTGGCTGTGGGTCGGGTGGCACTGCCAGGGACACGGGTGACAGCCACCCCCGGCCTCCTTGGCAGCACGGCCGGGGCCTCGCCAGCATTATTGTTTTTCTGTCTTCAGGGTCGAGGAGAGGAACGCTTCTTTTTATGAAGCATTATTTTACAAGGATTTGTTTAAGGGGAAAAGAATCCCATTTTAAGGGATTGCAGCTGTAAAAATACAGTTTCTGTTAAATAAAAGAGGAGAGCAAACCCCTGAATCAGCTATTTACTTGTTTTCCTTACCTGGTATGACCCCTGTGCCTCTGTCTCTACCTCCCTCCCTTCCTAGCTCTCTCCTCTCCCACCTGGGCTGCATTCACCCCTGCTCCTCCCCTCCACTGGACTATTTTCTCGGGATGCTGCCATGGGAGCATGGGTGGTTCAGCCCCTGCATCCTCCTTCAGTGAGACCTCAGCCCTCAGAGAGATGTGGGATGCAGGGAAAATGGAGCCAGAGGGAAGGGAGAGGGAGGACAAGGGAATCTGACCACGGTTTCGTTGTGTATTGGATGTGAAACTGAGTTCCCTGCTCTGTGTCCTCTGTCACCCCCTTGATCCAGCCGGGCCATTCCAGCTGCCCCAATCTCTGCAGAGCAATGGGGGGAGCCTGGCCTGAGCCCCCCAGGTACATGTCCCTCAACAAAGGGGGTCTCTGGTGCTGTGCTGTCCCCCCGGCCGTGCCCGGCACTGGGGCAGGAGGCCTCCTGCTACCCGCGCTCTCCAGGCAGTGATTTAATAACAATAAAATGGAAACATCTGGAGTCTCATATGATGGATAAAGTGTGCACAACGTGCTTGTGGAGAGGCTCTTTCATGCTTGAAATCTCCTGTGTTATGAACTGATAATTAATCACACGGAGCAGCCACACGACACTCCCATCTCGCCTGCTAGGTCGTGAATGGTGGCAGATCCATCACGTGTGGGGTGGCTACAGACAGACAGGGGTCACCTGCCCATCCTCCTGGGAGTCACCTGCCTGTCGTGAGCATCACCTGCCCATCCTCCTGGGGGTCACCTGCCTGTCCTCCTGGGGTCTGGGGTCAAGAACCTGCTCTTGTAAGGCCAACAGAAATCCCAGGAGATTACTTTTTTTCCCCACTTAGAGCAGGGGAGATGCTTTAGGGGTCCCAACTGTAGCCCCTCCTGGCTCACTCCACTCTTCCTGGGCACTGTCCAGCCAGGCTGCTGTCCTTCAGAGGCAGCTCCAGCCCCCCCAGCACACTCCAGTATGACCAAAGCCATCCCTTGACGCAAAGCCAAGCCCAGCGGGAGCTGCTGAGCCAGGAGGGTTCATACAGGGGCAGCACTTGAGGGGTCCATGCTGTTCTCTGGGGATGCTGGAGCAGGATGGGGCCCAGCAGCACCACACTGCTCAGCTCTGGGGGGAAGAGGGCCCCGACCCAGCACTGAGACCCCTGGCACGGCTTCAGAGCCGCCGCCGCCACGCTGACGGTGCGAGTGTCGGCTCCCCTGGCAGGCGGCGAGCAGACGTGTTAAAAACTCTTGGCACGCCATGAAAGCACTGGGAACAGGGAAAAAATCTCACACTTAAACCATGAGAAAAGAGACAAGAAATGTCACCTTGTTCTTGCAGGAAAACAACCAGCCCGTGCTGCCTCCGTCGCTCCAGAACTGCTCCTGGCTTGTGCTGAGCAGCCTGGTGAGCTCCCAGCGTGTTCCTGGCGTGCTCCTGGTCATTCCCAGTGGAAGACAGCTGCTGCCCCCCACACTGTCCCACTCTCCCCACAGAGCCCATGTCAGCACTCTCATGCCTGTGGACTGGGCAATGTTCCTGTGAACGCCACGGCCCCGCTTCCCCACGGACACGGCCAGGGCTGTTGGCTGAGCTGCAGCTGATTTATGGCCCCTGTTACTTAAATATTAATGAAGGGCCTGGCCGGCCCCGCGCCTGCTCCCTTTGAGGCTAATTATTTTTTAAGTCAATATATGTGATCCACGGGGGATCTGCCATTGTGACTGAAGGTCGGCACAATGGGGAACTTGTTTAAACCCGGCAGTCAAAGCGTGGTCAGTTTGGGGCACAGCATGTGCTTGCTGGCACTCACCCCAGCTCCGGCCCCACATCCATCCCAGGGCCATGCCAGCCCCACAGAGGGGCTCAGGGATGAGGCAGGATGGGGAATTTGATGCACTTCAACTGCATGCTCAGGCTCGCTGGTGAGGCCCCATCCCATCCTGGTCCATGCCCATTGCTGTCCCCATCCTCTTCCCCATGCCCAAGCCTGTACCCATCGCAGTCCCCATTCTGTGCTCTGGGATCACAAGGCACAGCCACCACCTCTGGAAGCCGTGGCAGAAGCTGGCCCCGGGCTGGGGGGAGCAGTGGGAAGCACCTCGCACTCGCCCGGGGCCGGGGGACGCAGGGAAGGGAAGCACCGGGAGCAGCCGGCGCGTGTGGGTGGGCTGGAGCAGGCGGGCTTGGCCGCCGCCGTGTCCCATCGAGCCGCTCCATCCTCCGGTCATTTACAATAAAAAATAAAGCAGGGAGGATTTCCAAGCCCAACACGGGGCTGGCCCGGGTCCAGCGGGAGGTCGATGATTTGCTTTGCGCTACACATGCTTTAAAAATAATAATAAACCGAGTCAAAAACGAAAAGTGAGCTATGAAGAGGGAGAGCAGCACGTTGTTTCCGCAGGCCGGGCTGCGAAAGCCAAAGGCATCAGGGAGCAGCTCGGCTGAGCAGCGCCGGAGCGCGGGGGAGACTTGGCACCAGCCTGTCCTTAACTGCATGACACCTGATCCGATCCAAGGCTGCTGTACGCGCTGCCGGACCCGGAGCCGGAGCCTCGCCCGCCAGCAGCCCAGGGAACAAGAAAACATTTTCCTTGACGAAGAAAAAACACCCCACCCCATCTGCAGGGACCCGCTCCCCCACACAGTGCCCGCGCCTGGCCCTGAACGGAGCGGGATAGACACGGCACAGCATGGCACGGCATGGCACGGCATGGCACGGCATGGCACGGCATGGCACGGCATGGCACGGCATGGCACGGCATGGCACGGCATGGCACGGCATGGCACGGCATGGCCGTGGTGCAAGCTGCCCGTGGCTCACGCTGCCTGGGGCCGGGGATCCAGGGTCCTGCAGCGATGCCAACACCGGGGGCGGTGCCACCACTTGATCCCGCGGCCGCCGGGTCAGGGCTCAGCTCAAGCGGATTAGTGACCCGGGCGTGTGTGCCGGGAGCGCAGCCGCAGGTCACGGCTCAGGGCTTAATCCCTCACCTCCAGCTGTCAAAACTCCTCGGGAGAGCCGCAGAGCCCTGGCCATCGCTGCCGGGGACGTGCGTGGGGCTGAGGCCATCCCTGCAGAAGAGTGGGCACCGTGACCCCCAGGCGGAGACCCCCGGGTCAGCACTGGCTGGGCCCGGGTCTCGGAGCTGCAGGAACAGCAGGCTCCTGCCTGGGGCAAGGTTCAGCCCGGCTCACGGCATCCCTGCAATTCCCTCACCCATACACAGCTGGGAAGTCACCCACGGAGGTGAGTGAGACCCAAGGGACATGTCCCCCCTTGTCCTGGCCCCAGTGGAGGGTTTCTGCACCCCAAATCCCCAGTCCCACCCCCCCCGCCAGCCTCCCCTCCACCGAAATACCAGAGCTGCAGCATTAATAGCAGGGTTCCCTGCCAGGTGCATAGTTTGACCAGTCAAATCACACATGCCAAACCACAGGTATTTTATGAGACGTTTCCTGTTATGAAGACATTTTTGTGGGGATTCATTTTTTTCTTCTCTTCTTCTTCCCCTCTCCTCCTCCTCCTCCTCTTGCCAGTGGGATGGTGGCCTGCCCGGGGGGCAGCTGTGACGCTGTCCCTGAGGGCTGCAGGAGCAGAGCAGTAGCCAAGTGCCAGAGCTGGGCTGCAGTAGGGATGAGGGTGCTGAGGGTGTTCCCCTCGGCTGGAACCCCGTTCAGGGGCTGTGCAGGGTCCAAACTGCTCTGTGAACCCAGGCTCATGCCATGACCAAGCACGGACACTTGTGCCCGCATCCTGGTGTGGGATGTGGAGCCCAGACACCACAGGGAGCTGCTGGAGCATTGGGCATCGCTCTCCAAGGACCCTGTGCTGGCTGGGCCAGCCCTGCTCCAGGGACAGGTAAGTCCTGGTGGGAGCAGTGGGAAGCAGTTGGAGTTCTCCCGAGGCCTGCAGGTCAGACCCACCTTGCTCTCGCAGCTCCTGTGCAGAAATAACGTTTTCTAAGGCAACGAGTGTTTTGCAAAGAAATCTGCTAAGCCTGGAGAGACCCGCAGAGAGCGATTCCCGTCTCAGGGAATTTGCAGGCAAGTGGCCATCAACCGCAGACATTTAAACTTCCAGCCTCGTGCTGGGGTCACTGGCTTCATTACAGTGAGCCTTCTGGGGCAGGGTGCTCAGGGCAGCTCCCTTTGGGGGGCTGCAGGCTGGGACCTGTGGGCCAGCAGCCCTGTGTCTGTTCCATCCCTGCCCACCCATCCCACGGGAAGGGGACCCCTGCTAAGGGGGATGCAGTGGGAGCCCATAACAGCACTGGGGAGCCCACAGTGGCTCGGGGTGCAACAGGGAGCCTCAGCAGCAGCACCTGTTCTCCCAAGGGAAAGACGTGCTGGCCTCACACCACGGTAAATACAAGCTCCAGAGCAGTGGGACAGCATGGAGCCAGCAGCTCCCGAGCTGGCTCCCAGTGCCCCAGGACAGCTGGTGCTACTGGTCAGCAGCTCAGTCCCTGGCACAGCATCCCCACCACGGTATTCCCACCCTGTGGTTTTCCCACCTGAGCTCTCCACTCCTCCCCCAACACCTGCCCAGGTAGGACAGCAAATGTATGAATTGCTGTGAAAACATCCCCTCCTGTCTAAAACACCAGGAACATCCCCCCTCCCTGCCCCAGCTGCTCAGACAGGAACCTGCCTCGCAGTGTTTATCCTAACAGTAATTTTATTTTAACATCAGAGTTTGAAATCCTGTCTCCTTGGTTTTGTTGGGTGCTTTGATCTCCATTTCCTCTCCTCTTCCAGCTTTTTAGCAACCCCCCAGGTGAGCCTGGCTGGTGCCAGCACTGCTGCCTGTGCCTGCCCGCCCAGGCAGCCCCTGCTCCCGCACATCCTCCTCGCCTTTATCCTCCACAAAACCCCTCTGACAAAACACCCGGTGAGACTCGCTTCACCCTCGGAGCTGCATCTCCTCGGGGAAGGCTCCAGAGCTCGGCTCCTGACCCCCAACAGGGCAAGACCCTTGTTGGGTACACCAGCCCCTCCCCAACCACTGCAAACCCTCCCGGTGCGGCCGCTCCCCGGTTGCCACCGCTCCCTGTCCCGCAGGTGATGGGACCTGCCCGGAGCGGTGCTGGGGCGCTCCTGCCCGGGGGTCAGCCGGGGAGGGTCAATGTCCCCCAGCCGCAGTGCCGGCCCCTGCGCCGCTCCTGGGGTTAACGGGGGAAAAATATTGTTTATGCTTCTCTAATATCGGCCTTCTGTTTTGCATTTGCCGTTTCTTCAAAGATAGGGAGCCGCCTCTGCCAAGATTCCAGAGGAGATATCCTCAGCAATGCCGACCGCGCTCCCCACCGCACTCAAAGAAAACAAATGTCAGGCCAAGGATTGATATGAAATAGTTTAAAAATGAGAAAAAGCTGCCTTACAGCTAGGTTTACATTAAAATAAATTTCAGGAGCGGGAGCCTCGGCTGTGTCCCTCCCCGGCGGGCGGCGCTGGGGGATGGGGTTACCTGCCGGGGCGGTGCGTCGGTCCTGCCTTCGCCTCGGTGACTCGCCGGCCCGCGCCAGCATCGGCTTCCCCATCCCCGAGCCATCCCCTCGCCGTCCCCATCCCTTCACCATTTTTATACCCATCCCCTCCCCATCCTCACCCCTATCCCCATCCCGTGCTGCCCCCAAGGCCATGCACCATGAAGGAGCACTCCTGGCACGGCAGCCGTGCACAGCTGCTTCCCCATTTCCACACCCAGGGAAGGGGATGGAGTGCACGTTTCAGGCAGTATTTATGTTATTTAATTTAATTGAATTTCTGTGAGCTGATGCGAGACCCCAGCCAGCCCGAGGTGTTCAGTGGAAACTCTGACAAGACACTCCTGTATCCCACGCTCCCGATTGGCACAGCCTCATGCTCCTGGCTGGATTTCAGGTTTCCCCTGTGCCCTGAAATCCCCATTTTAGGGGCATCCTCTCTGCCAGGCTGCGCTCCTGGGGCCCCACAGCACCGTGGGCTCCATGCCCCCATCCCAGTGGACAACCCCCATGTGCCTTTCCATTGGGACAGTCGTGGGTTGTGCAAAATCAAGCTGATTTTTTCCCAGAATTTTGTTTGGAAAATATTTGCCCGACACTGTCACAAGATGTTTCACCATTGCTGAATCAGCTGCTTTGATTTTTCAATTTGAAATTTCTATTTTTTTTAATTTTTTTTTTTTTTTTTTTT
>VZSE01013752.1:110722-142816 GCA_013398275.1 Promerops cafer
TTTTTTTTTTTTTTTTTTTTAGTTTCTACATTCCCTTTGTCTTGGAGTCGACAGCCTCACAGGGAATTCCAGTGGCCCTGCTTTCCTGAGGATTACAGCAAACCCCCATGCCCCAGGACCCCGTGCAGAGGCAGCAGAGTCCCACAGGACAGCACCACTCCTGGACAGCTGGGTGACATGTCTTGGGGAGCATGAGGTGCCACTCAGTGTCCCCACATGCACCATCTCTGTCGTTAAACATTTTTCAACATCACTTAGTGCCAGTGTGCCACAACCCAAAGCCACAAATTTCCAGTACAATCGAGCATCCCATTGAATTTGCTTCAAGGGGTTCCAGACCACCCCCCTTGCCTGGACCCCTGCACCCAAAAATGTGCTCATGTCCCACTGCTCTTCTACTCCAATGTGACTCCATCGGGCAGCTCTGCCCTGCCCAGGGCACGCAGCATCTGCAGAGCACCCAGACCTGGACAGCACAGCCCAGAGGGAAATGGTGTGGATTTCATGTGTCCCAGATCATCCCAGAGGAAAAACCACTTCTGGACCCAGGATGGAGAAAGGAGAAGCTGGGACAGTGCCGGGAACTGGCTAAGAAAGGCCCAGAGGAGCCGGTGACCTTCACGGCTCCAGAGCATCTGCCTTGGGCGTCACTGTTACCATTGACCCTTTGCCAAGCAAAACTGGGGACTTGGAGCTCCAGCGCCAGTGGAAAGCAGTGCAGAATATATGGAATATTTTCTTAGCAGGACTCATTTGTTGCTGTTAGAGACGCTGGCCCTGGATGGACACGCAGCCAGTGGCACTCAGGGCTGTCTCTGTGTCCCTGCAGTGTCCCAGGGGACTGACAATGGGACGGAGTCCAGTCCCTCAGGGTCAGTCCCTGGTTTTGCACCCCTGTGCTCCCATCTGGTACATTCAAATGCTCCCATTCGGAAGCACCGGGGCACAAAACCGGACACTGAACCCGGGGCCAGGGAGACACTTATTACAAAACCTTTTGTTTAGGCTTCGAGCTGGAAAAGCACTCAGCTCACCCCGAGTTCTCCTCCAGGCTGTGTCATGTGGGAGCCTCCCTCGGTCTCCACTCGGGACTCACTGCCCAGAGGGTCTCCTCCTGCCAGTGGCACGCTGCCAGGACCCCCTGCCTTGGCAAAGGGGTACCCTCTTTGGGCAAGGTGCCAGGAGGCTGCCAAGGTGCTCAGGAGGGGGCTGGCACAGTTACTGCACCCAGGGGACCCCAACTGTTATGCCAATCATTTCCCTGTGTCAGTAGCAGACCCAGATCCTGGGAACAGACCCAGACCTGGGAATAGATCCAAACCTGGGGATCAGACCTGATCCAGGGATCAGACCCAACCTGGGGCATCTAAGAAGTGGCAGGCATGTGGCAGCCCCAGTTTGGGCAGGCGCTAGGCATCTGCTGCAGGTGCCACACTGCCACACTGGCCTGGCATTTCTGAGCAATGAAACATGGGGAGAAAATTAAATCGACCTATTCAGCCTATTTTTCTAGAGGACAATTATTAAAAAAACCCCAAAAAACAGAAAAGATGCCCAAGGAGCCCTTCAGCCTGGAGTTGGTGTGGGAAGAGCACTGGGAAAAGGTCTGGAGGCAGGGATGGCAGGAGGCAATGCCCGGGGAGGGTGAGGTGACAGCCCCTTCCATGCCTCGAGGGGCTGCAGAACCCCCCTGGGACAGGCAGCACCGGCCTCACCCCGCTACAGAAATCACCAGGGTAAGCAGAGCTGGCTGCGATTGCAGGGGTGTCCCAGAGAGACGTGGGGCTCCATAGGATCCCACCCCATCCCAGCTGCCCTGGCAGGGCTCAGCCAGCGCCCGGCACGCCCACGGCGTGGCCGGCTCCCGGGAGCCTTCCTGCACAAGCCCACGGACATTTTCCACCGCTTTTACAGCAAGAGCATTAAAATGCTGTTTTCCGAAGGCTCGGCACGTTGAAATGTCAGGCCCTGGGTGGAATGGCGGGGGCGCGGTGGGAGGAGGGCTGTGGTCGCGGCTGGGCGCCAGAAACCCCCCATCTGTGCTGGCCTTTGCCCCCAAGGGAGGCACCGGGGGCTGCGGCCGCCTCCATCCCCCGGCGCGCTGCGGGCAGCGGGGAGCGGGGGCGGCTGGTTCGAGGAGCCCTGGACGGGGTCCTGCCCCTGCGCTTGGCTCCCGGCACTGTCTCCTGCCCACTGCCGGGCTCCTTTTGTTGGGAAGTTAAGGCTGCCCCTTCCCACGGCCCCCGCTGGGCTCTGCCAGCGCCGGACCATGGCCCTGATGAGCCAATGGAAAGCAAATTCCGTGCAAGGCCAGTGTCCCACGGCCCCCGGCCACTCCTGCCCGCATTAGCCCAGCACCACGGCGCCAACACGGTGTGCGGCCGGGCAGTGCGGGAGGTGAAGTGGTAAGGCCAGCACGCTCCTCCCAGTTCTTCAGCAACCGGAGATGGCCAGAGGGCCACTTGGCGGCAGCCAATGTCCCCTCTGCGGTGCCAGCACGCACCGTGCCCGAGGGATGCTCCCGCACCCAGCCCCTGTGGCAAACTCATCTCCGGGCATGGCTGGTGCCTGCTGCCCACTTCTGGACACCCCTGCTCGCTGTGGGGCAGCCAGGTCTGGGGAACGTGTCCCGTTCGGAGGTTGGTGGGAGCAGGGAGACATCCCAGCTGGCCAGGGAAGGGTGTCCCAGCACTTCAGGAGTGCGGGGTGGAAGTGGGGCTGGGGAGGGGGACACAGGGGCTGTTGTGCAAGAGCGGCCAGGACGGGGTCGGGAAGCGAGGAGAGCCCGGGGTGTCTCCCGAGCGCAGCAGCCACGTGCCCTGTGTCAGGGCGGTGGGGCTAATTCAGGAGCTTTCAGCACCACCCAGAGAGGTGTCCGACGCTTTTATTTATAAACCCACTGGCTCCTGAGCAGTTCCAGCCTCTCACATGCAGGAAAAAGCCCATCGGAGCCAAGACAAACAGAGCCAGCAGCATCCCTGCACAGCGGGAGGCAGCGCCGGGCCGGCCAAGGATGCTCCGGCTGGACCGCCCGGCCCTGGTGGCCAGAGATGGCCGTGCCACGGCATTCAGGCAGCTCCCTTTGTGTGCTGGCTGTGCAGGGGCCCTTTGGAGCAGGTGGGGGGATGCCAGTGGGATCCTGAATGCTGCCCCCGGCGCAGGGGATGCTGCTCATCCCCAAAGGCAGAGAGGGATGTGAATTCCCACAGCTCCCATCAAGCATGAGGGTGAGGTCCAGCCCTGTGCGAGGGGCCAAAAGGGCTGCCCCTGGATGGATTGCCCCAGCACTGGCTCCAGCCCACACCAGCATGGCAACAACTGGGTTATTGTCAGTGTGTGCCAGGGACACGAGTGCGACAGGGAATTCAACAAACCCAGTGCTTTCTGCTGGCCCTAGCCCGGGCTAATCCCTGTCAGCACAGCCAGAAAGGAGGGACAGCAGCTCCTGCCCCCACCATCTCCCCAGGCACCATCCAGGGGCAAAGCAGTGCCATGGCCCCAGTGCTCATAGTGGGCCCAAGGTGGATGCAGACAAAGGCACTGCAAGCGCCAGCTCCAGCTCCAGCTGCTCTGGGGGCTCGGCTAATGGGGTCCATTTGCTGGGTAGTTCTTGGAATAACAAATTGTATCATCCAAAAAAGCAAAACCACAAAAGGAGATCGGCTTGCAGCTCAGCTCACAAAAGCCCCTTGTCTGGAGGCCCCCCGCGCCCCCCAATCTCCCAGAGAAAACTCAATTTAACCAAAATAAACAGCACGCCCAGCCCTGTGCTCTCACACTCCACGGCAGACTGCGGAGCGACGCGGATCAACCCGACCCCGCGGTTGGCAAACGCCACCATCTGGGCACCCGGCTGTGCCACGCAGTGCTGGAGCTGCTGACCACTCCTCTGGAGTGGACCACTGATGGAGTCAGAATCCAAAACTGAGCTGGCTGCTGCCCGGAGGGCTCTGGCCATGGTGCAGACCCCAGTGCTGTTCCATCTCCCAGTCCATCCCAGTTAGCAGCGAACACATGGAGGGAAAGGAACAGGGAAGACGAAGCCATGGATTTCCCTGCAGCAGGATGAGAGATGAGGGTTGACACCTGCTAAACCCTCTAATCCCCCTACTCACCCCTGCCAGCTTCCTGGCAGGCCGGAGCCCACTGACCCGGCAGGAGGTGGAAGTTTGGAGCAAACAGGGTTCCCAGCATGGCAGGGATGATCCCAGCCCGCAGCAGGACCAGCTGGACAGACCCATTGGCTCCCTCTGGTTTCTAACTCCCACAGGGATGTCCCGTGTCTCCTCTCATTGCCCCAGGGTCACCCAAGGTCACGAGCTCCTGTTTGCATCCTAAGAGGACACGGTAGCTGAGATGCTCACCTGGGTCTTGTCCTGGGAGGCTGCAAGAGGGGGAAGGTTGAAGGGAGAGGAGTAACACCCCTTCCCAGTGGGTCAGGTCTCCAGAATTATGGGATTTTTGAGCTATTTCTCCAGTTGGGATTGGGACCCCAGGGACTAAACTCTATCCCAAGCTAAGAGCCCTCCAGCAGCAGCCCTGCAGAGGTCCTGCCTTTGGGAAGGTGCCTGTGCCATGCCCCAGCAGCAGTGGACAGAGGTTTGCTTCTCCCAAGGCTCATCTTCACATCTTCTCATGCAGGGCAGGAGCACCAGCGCCCAAACCTTGTCCCCACACTGCTTCAGCCCCCAGCCCCAATCAGGTATCCCCAGCCCCAAAAATCACTTGAATTATTGGCAATCTGAGCAGTTTTGCTCAGGTTTTGGACCAGGTTCCACCCCTGGGCCAGCTGCTACCAGCCAGGGGACTCAAGCAGACGTTCTGTGATGCCCCATCCCGCACATACAGGGACAGCACCCACCACTGGGATGGGAACGGTCATGGCCACAGCCAGAGCCGTCACAGAGCTTTGGGGACAAACACACCTGGGCTCCCACATCCCCTGGGAGCACAGGACGGGATGGGACTGCTGGAGCTCCGTGCCTGGCTGCTTCCCAGCCGGTCACTCCAGCATCTCTTCCCAGCCGGATGCCCCCAGGAGGCCGGGGCCGGCGCAGCTCCGGGCCGCGGGCGACCCCGCCGTCACGGCCCATCTGCCGCGGGAAATTCGCCGCCTGCCCGGCAGCGCTCTGGCTGCATTCCTGCCCTAAGTACCGCGGATTTGCTGTGCTTTATGAAAAACGAGAAGAATGTTTTAAATGAAATTAATTCTGACGAACCCAAGATTTCATAAAAGCACTGCCTGGGCATGGTTTGGCACAGGCCTGCTCTTGTTCGCTCTAGTGCCTCCCTGGGGGGAGGAAAATACCAGGCTTGGCATAAAATAATTACAGACTCCTTGTACAGCTCAATTTCTGACTGCTCGAGGAGCGCTGGGGTCTTGTCCTGGCCCGTAGCTGATGGTTGGCAACGACATCACGTGTGGTCTTTAATGAATGGCTATGGGAGGGGTACTGGAAAAGACCATCAGCACCAACTGTGCCGGGCTGTCGGAGCAGTGTCACCTGAGTGTCCTACACCGGGCCCTGAGGGGTCATCTCACACTGCCACGTGAGCTGACACTTCCCAGCACAGCGCAGTGTTGGCACGGGCAGGGTCCGTTGGTGGTGCGGACGTGTCTGTGCCCGTGGTGGGAAGGACCAAGCCGAGGATCGGGAAGCGGGCACGGAGCCACTGGTGCTCGGTGCGGCCCCACCAGCTTCCTTTGGATGCAGACAGGGGAACTGCTGCGGCCCTGCCCGGCTCTCCCTTTCATCTTGACTTTAAAAAGCCACTAAATTGAAACCATAAAGGCACCCAAGCCCTGAAGCGACTCCGCTGTCCCGCTGGCCCCCGCGCCAGGGGATGCTCGGCAGGACGCGGCGCTCGCGCGCAGCAGGAGCAGCTCGCAGGGCCCTGACCTTGTTATTTATGTAACACAAAGCTCTTTTCCTCTGTTCATGCACTGCCATGAGCCAGATGCTGAGACCCCCACAATGTGACCCTCAGGGGTCTTGTGGGCCCACAGCAATCACTGGGCTTTGGGGTCCTTGAGCTGCTGTGAGGGGCAGGGGGTTGGCCTGGCTCCAACTGTGGAACAGGCTCCCCAGGGATGTGATGGAGTCAGAATCCCTGGAAGCGTTCAAAAAACAGACATGGCAATTCAAAGCACAGCTTAGTGGACATGGGGTATTTGGTTAAAGGTTGGACTTGATGATCTTGAAGGGCTTTTCCAACCTTAATGATTCTGTGTGCCTGCAGTGCCTGGGCATGGGCCGGGTTTGGGGTCTGCCCTTGACCCAAGCTGCCCACCCTGGGGCTGTGGGCTCTGCCCTCCAGCGTTATCAGCTCAGCCCTACGGGGCCCAAAGCATCTGAAATTAAAGGCAAAGCAAGGACAAAGGTATCGCCACTGTAATCCAAACCCAGGCCCTGGTCAGGATCTGCCTGTGGGTTGTGAGTGCCAGACTGGCAATATCAGGAGATATGAAGAAATAGCAATAAAAGTCGTCTTGTTCTTGTCTGCTGGCTCACAGTACATGCAGCAGTGAGAAATACCTTTCTGCAGTCATTGACAATGCATGTTTGAGGCTGGAAATATGCTTCTCTGGCAAAAGCCCACATATTTAACCCCAGTGGGCACCAGCAGCTCACCCTTTGAGCCCAGAGCAGGACTTCAGGGAGGGCAATGGAACTTCCCAGCCTGCCAGGGCACAGCAGCTCAGGAGATGCTGCTCCGGCTGCTGACACGGAGCAGGATGTGAGGGTGATAAGTGTTGAGTGTTGAAATGAAAGCTCCAGTGAGAGCAAAGGACCTGCTGCAGCTCTGTGCCGTGCCAAGCCTCCCGCCGCCTTATCGGTGCTTCCCTGAGAACGATGGCTGTGTTGTCCTGACATTAAATATTCTCCTTGTGGTGATCCATATCTCCTCCATTTCAGTCACAGCACCCGAATGCTCCAGCCCTGATGCACACCCTGGATTCACACTCTCGGCCCTGGAGCGAAGCCAAAATCTCCAAAGGAAAAATGCAGCTAGAGCTTCCAAGTTTCGTGGTGAAACCACATGATTTTGATGGGAAGCCATAAATCAGTCCCAGGCTCTCTCAGCCTCTGGTAACTTCTTAAAACAAACCTGGGCTGAATTCTGGGTCTTGTAATGAAATCTGAAAGCAGGTGAATTGGCCACAGGGTTTGTGCATCACCACAAGTGAGTGCACGGAGCAGCCTTGGCTGCTCTGGACATCTCTTGGAGCACAACCAAAGCATCTCCCACCTCCTGTCAGTATCCAAGGACAGAAGAGGCCTGAGTGNGCCCCGACTCTTGTCTGAGTGGGTTCATCTATCCCACAATGATTTATCCCACAACCAAAGCATCTTCCAACTCCTGTCAGTATCCAAGGACAGAAGAGGCCTGAGTGCTGCCCAGTTCCTGCAGCACTGCTGAGACCTTCCCAGCCCTGGGGTCATGGACACAGCACCGACAGCGGGGACAGGACAGGGAACACCCCAGCAATGAGATGGGCAGGACCTGCTGCCCTGCCCTGCCAGGAGAATGAGCATGGGGAAAAGGGTAAATCCTCATGTGGCTGCAGGGATGGGGGCAGCTCCCTGAGGTGGTCTGGCCTCAAGGCCTTAGGTTTCGGCATAAAACAAAGTGAAGGCTCTTATTTGGCTAATATGCCTCTATCCTTGTTTGCTCCCACTGCTGCATTGTGTGTGGATAAAGACAGGGATAGTTCTCATCTGATATGGCAATATCATCTCGCCCATCTGGACAGGGCTCTTTGCAAGACCGTGCTTTAGAATTTAGATCCCTGGGAACTTGGAAGGCAGCAGTGAAACAAAACCCTCCACCAGAACAATAAAGAGGCTCTCAGCGACAGCCAGAGCTCTGTGGGGCAGGCACAGGAGCGCCGCAAGGTCCCAGGGGTCCGGCATTGCCAGGCTGCTCCCGTGTGCAGCAGGTCTGCAGAAATCTGCTGGACTGGGGCAATTTCTGGAGCCACACCCTGCCTGGGGAAGGCAGAACTTGGGCTGGGAGTGCTGCAAGAAATAAGGACTCAGGTTTTCGGTGCAAAACAGCCCAGCTGGGCAAGGCGTTGCATCGGCCACTGCATCCACAGCAGGTGGACACTGAAGTCGTTGTCCTCCTCCCTGACTGCTCCCTGCCAAGCCCTGTCCTGGATGGAGGCGCCTGGAAGAGTCTCTGAGGACAAACATCTCCAGATGGGCCTGTGGGACGGGCTCGGCCCCAGGGAAGGTCACAGAGACCAGACCTGGCTGCTCTGCAGATTTTGGCTGCAGTTGCTGCCTGTGATCTGGAGCTTTGCTCCGTGAACTCGGCTGACACTGGGACCAGAGGCCATGGGAACACTCTACGGCCACTGGGCTGAGGGGACAGCAGACACCGTCACACTGCCACCTTTGGCTTCTTTTTAATCTCATCCCATTTCCGGTAGGACCCATCTCCCACCTGCAGCCCCCAGCCAAGCTCGGGAGCGCTGCAGGGGGGCAGCAGCCATCAGGAGCTGTGGGGTCCCTGCTCCCGGGATGCTCCTGTGAGAACATGGGAGAACAGTGCAGGATGTGGCTTTGGTGAAGAGTCCAGCTCCTGCAGCTCTTTGGGGCAGACAGGCAATGCCCAGGGGTGAGCCAGGCTTTTGGGGAGCACAGCATCACATCCAGCCGCACCAGCCCCTGCCCCCCCGGCCCCGTGCAGATGTTTCCCGGAGCGCTGCCATCCCTCCAGCCCTTCCCGGCCGGGATGGATCCCATTGCTTTGAAGTCTGCAGCCGATGTGCAGGGTTATGCAGCCAGAGCAGACAGCCCTGGGGAAGAGCCAGGCGGCCAGGGATGTGACTCAGGAACGGCTCCGGTGACAGGGGGAAAAGGAAAAGCGGTTTATTATGTCTGTGCCGGCGTCCAAGTCGCCAACGCAGGAAAGCAACGTGCAGCTGAGCCCTGAGCAGGAGGGGAAAGCTGGGGGGCTGGGGGTGTGGGGTGTCACCCCTGCCTCACCAGCCACCCTGAAGGTCCCAATCCCACTGGATTGCTGCAGGACACAGCCAGGTTCCAGCAGCACCCTGCCCTGCTCCCCAGATATCCAGCACAGAGAACCCCTGAGTGCAAAAGAGGGAACAGGCATGTGTCAATGTCCCCCCCCACCTTTGTTAAGTCAGGTAATTACCCTCTCTAATTAGCTGTGACAAAGTGTATGGGGGACTGGGGATGCTCAGAGTCTAGCACGTGCCCAACAGAGTGGATGGCCTGCACCCTCTCCCAGAGGGAAGAAGGTGGCATTGAGAAACTGAGGGAAGACAAAAGCAATTTGGTGTCTTTTTATCCCTCCCTCTTCCGAACTGTGAGATTTTATTGCCACAGATATTTTCTTTAGTGCAGAGGAATGGAAACTCTGCTCCTTCCTGGGCTGTGGACAAGATGAAATAGGAGAGAATGACAGAGGGGTGTGTGGGGACAGACGGGACCAGCCCCACGCCCTCCCTATCGGGTTAATGCCTTTTGCAGGTGCCACTGCCCAAATCCCCTTGATCCGCCGTTGTTGTGGAGTGTGAGGAGCCCGGCTGCTGCCGGCCATGGCGCCCAGGGCCCGTGGAGGAGGTTTTGTCCCTCCCATCACAGATCCAGAGAGCAGACAGAGCATTAAAACCAGGCGGTTTCATCTCCACCTTCCCGGGAGAGGCTGCACCGCCCGCCAGCAGCCGAGCACTGGGACGCACCACGCAGCGCCGGCGTCCCATGATGGATCAGCACTGAAAACAACACCCTGCTAATCTGCCTCCTCAGCAGCCATAAAACTGTCTTCCCAGTTCCTTCGGAGAGGATTTACAGTGGTTCAAAGCATCCTGGAGCGGCCGGCAGAGGCGAGAGCTCCCCGCGGGTGCTGCCCCCCACCTGGGGCACCTCATGGCATCGGGGTGATGCCCCCATATCTTGGCCCCCAGCCACTCCATTTGATTCCCCCCAAACTAACACTCCTCAACAGGAACTTAGCAGCCCCCCAGAGCAGGTCAGTGACCCCGGCGTAATGCCTGACCCCAGGAGCCCCTCACCAAGGTCCCAGCATCCCACAAAAAGGCCCCTCTCTGGGCTGTTCCTGTGCCCTGTGCTGAGGGCAAACAGGGCAGGCCCTGCCCCTATGGGGACAGCTGGTCTGTAGCTATGGTCACAGCCCTGGTGACCATCAAGGGACAGCACCTCGCCCAGCCATGGGCTCACCGAGAGGTGGCTGCTTACCAGCCTTGGGCTTTCTGGGCATGTGACCCCAGGGAGTCTGAGCCACGACCCCCAGGCACAGCCCATGCTGGGCCCCTCTGGCACCAGGAGACCTTCCAGCACTGGGCACGGGGAATGAGAGCGCTGCCCCTATGCTCCCCCAGCTCTGTATCCAAGTGGGAAACCAAAAACCCAACGCAAGGCGAGCTGTGCTGAGCCCCTGCCAAGAGCCACGGACAGAAATATCCTTGATTTCACCAAGGTGTGAATAACTTTTGACACTTCTAGGGCTTATTGCCTTAAAAAAATCCCCCCGCAGTCCCCATTCACACTCGGCAGGACTGTGTTTCATATGAATGGAATATATGAATCACTGCAAAGAATTTAAATGCTTCCCTGTACAAAGAAACGCTCCCTCCCCGCCTCTGTGGCCGGGCTCTGCACAGCCTAAAACAAAGGCATGGCAGGAGACGGGACAAATCCCGATCACCAAACTGCTGCCTCCTTGGACAAGGGCAGCCTGGCCTCTCAGTTTGGCCCAGTGCAGTGGGGCAGAGCCTCCACCACCTATTTCAGCCCACAGCCAACTGCCCTGGCCACAGCACTCGTGGTTTCCAAAATCCCAATGAGCCTCTGACAGCTGCTGGATTCACATCTCTGTGTGCTATTTCAGCTCTGCTCCTGCTTCGAAACCCCAGTTTTCGGATTGGAACAGGCAAAGAAAATTACTTTATTGCCATTCCTCTGCCCAATCTGGGACCTGGGACAATCCACCGCCCCACTGCTGGGAGATCGGGTCAGCTGGGCTGATGGAAACCAGGCGAGTCTTCCTGCAAGAAGCTCTCTCATTTTTTAGCAGTTTGGGTTTTGATGCTTCTTTTCCCTTTGGGCAACGGGGCAAGGAGGAAAAATGTAACTGGAAGCCTGGTGCAGCCCCGCTGCATTTCCAGCTGTGATGTTTCCCCTGGCATCGCTGCCTCGGCTCCACACACGCGGTTGTGTCCAGAGCCCCAGTGGAGTGAGGAAAGCCAAGACGGGGCTTCAGGCACCTGGGTTACATTGGTCCCTAAAAGAGCAGGGACAGGACAGCCCCTGTGCCCTGCCACGGCACTGCCCCTGCCCAGGGGGCTCGCAGCCACCAGTCCTGCTGCCAGGTCCGTGTCCTAAATTCGCAGGATCCGGCTCTGAAAGGAGCCGCTTTGTTTCCCAGTATCCCTCGCAGACGGATCAAAACTGCATTTTTACAGAAGCAATAAAAATCCCAGGAATTCACCGGCCTTATGATTTATTAAACATGTTCCTTATAGCAAAGCTGCCCATAGATGAGAAATATCTCCGGTAGGTTATTGCCTGGCCTGGGGCTACCGTACAGGGGGGATCTTTCCTGGCTTATTGGGAATGTTCAAAGCTGGAGAACCTGGTAGCTCAGGAGCCAATTAACAGCAACACTCCTAAAAAAATAAGCACCTTGTGTTTCCCAAGGTTTTTGTGGAAGGCGCCACAGTGCCAGTACCCGGGAATGGAGCCGGTACCCGGCTGCAGATGTTGGGAGCTGCGGGAGGGGACAAGACTCCAGGCAGGGCTGGAGCAGTGAGTGCCAGCAGTGGCGGTCCCAAAGGTCACGGCACTTTCCCCAAAACACTTTTGTTCTCACAAACATATTTCCTAACAGCAGAAAGAAAGGGCTGGGCACTGCGAGACGGCAGAGGCTCTGGGGAGGATTCGCTGGGAACGGGACGTGACCGAGGTGGGTCAGAGGAGAGAGAAAGGATGAGAAAAAGTAAAGTAGAGGAAAGCGGGCTCAGACCTGCCCGAGGAGGGATGGCTGGAGCATCCTGCGGTGCTCCTCGGGGAAAAGGCACCAGAACAGCGGGACTCGTGACTGGGAAATCCACGGGATCAACTCCCTCCCGAGCCCGGCGCAACCCGCGGGATGCGCAGGCGAGCGGGACCAGGAGTGGGACCGGGAGCGGCGGAGCCCTGACCCCATCCCGGCGGAGCGGCGCGGACCTTACCTCGGGACGCGGGGATGCGGAGAGAGGGATGCGGAGCGGGATCAGGGGCGCGGGGGATGCAGAGCGGGACCAAAGGTGCGGAGGTTGCGGAGCGGGGCCGCGCCGGGGCGGCTGCTGAGATTTCTCTCTTTTCCCTCTTTTTAGCTCTCTCCCCTTGGCGGTCCCAGCCCGGCCGCGCTGCTCGTTCCTCCGGCGCAGGAGGGAGACTGCGCGCACCGCACCCCCGAGAGCGCGGCCCCTGCCCCCGCCCCTCCGGCCCCTCCTCGCCACCCCACGCGGGACAGGGGCCCGTGGGCACGGCCCCCCCAGACCCGCCTGCCCTTCCCGGAGCAGGGATGCCCTGTGCCCCGGGGATGCTGATGCCAGCAACAGCAGCCACGGGGTGGGAAAAGAGCCCCCTCCATCTGCAGAGCCGCCAGGACTGGGTGCTGCCTGCCCCTGGGATGGGGCGCAACGGGGTCCAACCTTCTTTCCCCTTCTTGGCCCGTACGGCAGCCCAGGGCTGGAGCAGCGTTGCCCCAATGCTCACCCAAAACCATCGCCCACTTCCTTTGTGGACATCGAGCCGCAGCAAGAGCTGATCCCCATTTCTGTGGTGGAGGAACTTCACCACCCTGAAAATCCTGTTGCCCTGGGCAGAACAGTTTGGAAATGTGGTGCCAGTGCAGCCGGGTCCTGCTGCCTCGTGTCTTGGCACGGTTTTAAATCACACACCAGGACAGAGGTGTCCCAGTCCCAGGAGAGCGGGGTGCCTGCAGCCCCCACCTCCCGCCGTTCCCAGCCCCCGTGTGCTGCCCATGCCCAAGGCGGAGGAGCCGCGGCGTCCCGCTGGCAGCCGCGTGGCAGGCACAGCCGCGACACCGCCGGCGCTGCCGCAGCTGCCGGGGTGCATGGGCGCGGGGGTGCAGGGCCCCGGTGTGCCCCGGGAGGCAGATTAGGGTTGCTCAGGCAACGGGCAAGGAGAAAGCCCGTCAGGATGGAGGCCGCTGGGTGCACAAGGGTGTTTGTTTTCTGTATTAAGCGCCTGAGCAAGGGGGGCATCAGACAGCTAATCCCCCCTCAATGCCTTCCCCCGGAGAGCAGCCGCCGTGGGGCCGGACCCTGCTCCCAGGAATGCTGATGTGCTGTGCCCTGCGCGGGCGGACGGGGCTGGGGTCCCCTCGGTGCCCTGAGCAGGCAGGGCCTGGGGTCCACCCACAGCTGGTCCTTTACCACAGAACCCACCGCAGGCCACGGTGAGCAGCTCAGAGCAGCCCCAAGGCTGCTCCGGGCCAGGGCTGAGCCTGGCTGAACCACGGCACATGGTGACTGCAACTGCTGTGCCACCACCTCAGCACCACGACCAGAGTGTTCCAGCAGTGTCAGCGCTCCTGCCCACGCCCTTGTCCCACCTGCAGCACCCGGGCACAGGGCAGAGCATGGAGGGGCCTCCACTGGCACAGCAGCTCCCACAGAAATGAACCAGCCTTGTTTAACCAGAGCTCTCACTGGCAAAGCATTTCCTCTGCTCAGAGGCTCATTTGCCAGCACAGACATTCCTCTGTCCCACAGAGCAAACCATGGGCTGCAGCCTCGCTCCGTGCTGGCCTCTGCCGCCTGTCATCGCTCCTGTGCTGCCTCGTTCCTCCCCAGGCCTGTCCCTTCCCCAGGACGGAGCCTGGGGTGCAGCCACAGCACCCTGGCCATGCCACCTTGGCTGTGCTGTGCCACTCGGGCTGCTCCTGGCCATGCACAGGCTTCTTCCTGCTGCCCAGCAATGGTCATATTTGCTCTGGGGTCTTCTAACCCCTCACTGGGTTCTTTCTTTTCTTTTATATTTGTGGATACAGCTGCTTCTGACTGCAGCCCCCTGATCCTCTGGTTTGGGTGCTGGTGCACCTGCTCGCTGGCAGAGAACAAGGAACTGAAAAATATGTAGGACTTGAATAAACATTACCAAGCAACACCTGACCCATCAGTGAGTTCTCAATATTCTTATACTAAAGGCAAAACCCAGCTCTGTACCAGCTGTTGGGAAAACTACTATGAAATTACCTCTATTCCAGCCCAAAAGGTATCCAGGTGTGAGCTCACATCTTGGAGCTCGAGGCTGCAGCCCCTCGTGCTGAGCAAGGAAAGAGAACAACATCCCAACTCAGCCAGTGCCATAACTCCGAGTAACTCATCCTACTCCAAATTTATTTATTTGAGCTAAACAACTGATACCTCTCAGCACTGTGCTGAGCCACTGCTGATGGCTCTCCTTCCCAGGGGGAGAGGGAAGCCAGGCTTAGAGTGGGATTTAGTGGCTCTGCTGCCTGTATCTCCTGGCAGCTCTGCACCCACTGCTGTGCCAGGGCTCCACGGTGTCCCCAGCATTGCGCTGGCCCTGCCAGGGCCACACGTGAACCAGTGAGAGCTCCGGTGCCACAGCAGCCCTGGGCACTGCTGCACCTCAGGGTCCCAGGCTCACTGCCTCCCCAAATCCCTGTCCCAACCATCCAGCTGCTCTGCACAGGAGGAACAAGAGAGAGGGAGGAGACATAATTCAATCTAGGGCTGAAAAATGCCTTAACTTAATTTCGGTGGGTCACGGACATAATCGAATCAGCCCCGTGCGTTGGAATATCGTTTCCATGTTTCCACAAAGACGGATAATTGTGCTCGGAAAACCAGCCCTTGGTGCTCAGTGGGAAAATGTGCCATGGGGCTGGGAGGGGGCCAGGAGCTGGGCTGGCAGTGCCGAGCAGAGCTGGGGTGCGCTGCTGTGCCCGCTCAGGGTACTGGCACGGGGTGACAGGGGCAGACAAGGGGCTGGGGGATCGCCCTGGCTGTGCCAGCAGTGACATGCAGGTGAGAGGTGGCCGGGGCAGGAGGACACCGGGCAGGGAGCGGCGGTGTCGGCACAGTGCGGGGCGAGCCACGGCTCCGTGTGGAGCATGGAGCCAGATCCCAGCCTTCGGGAACATTCAGTGATGGATTAAATGCAATCTGACTACCACTGTGGGAGGTTGGAGAGAATTACTTCATACAAATGCACTTCGGAAAGTATTTAGAGTCAAATTTTCAAAAGCCCCTGAACGATTTAAGAGCCAAAATCCCATTTTCCAAAGTCACTTAAATGAGCAAGAAAAGATCAGTTAAGAAAACACGCGAGCAGCCGGGGCCTGGGGGGACGGGCTGCGGTGGCCGCGGGTGCAGCACCACGCCACGATCAGCCACTGCAGCCCTTACCCGGGAGACACGAGGATGCATCGGCCTCAGAAAACATCCCTGTGCTTCCTCCTGAGGAATCAGCCCGGGCTGGGTCAGATTGCGGGGAATGGTCCCGCTGGGGCCAGGGACAGCGCCCGGCTCGGCAGCTGTGGGGCCACCACTGCCACCTCCGGCTCCCGTGGTGGACCCCGCCGGGACAGGAAGGGTCCCCGGCTGTAACGGGAGAAGGCAGGGCTGCAGCTGGGAACCGCAGGCTCCTTCCCTTACCCCACAACCGCTGCAGCCTCCTAAAAGCATCTCCAGTTCCCCGCTCAGCATCCTAATGAACCGCAAGGGCAGCTGGGACCCTTTGAGGCAGCAGCCATGGAGACTCAACCCCCCCAAAGAGCAAATCCCAAAGCAATTAGCTTTGCAAGGCTCGGCCGGGCTGGTGGAGGTTCCACATTCCTCGGTGGCTGTAAAGCTCTTTACTGGGATTGTTTTGCTGCGTGAGCCCTGCCCGGGGTACACATGGTGGCTCCGGCTCCCAGCACCTTTGGTGCATGCCATAAAAACACTCTCACGTTGCCTTTGCTCGGGCTGAATCAGAGCACGCTTCCCCCAATAGAAAGCAAAAAGGATCTGAGACAGAATTCTTGCTCCAGGATCCTTTACAATTCCTGGAGGACATTTTTGGAAAGGGAAGGGTTGTATTTACTTTGGCCGCTGACTCTGCTCCTATATACATATGCATGGAAAAACTGCACTCACCTACGGTTTCCAGGGCTCCCTTGTCTGCAGAGCACCAGCCCAGGTGGTAGCTGGCGGCCCCCGGACCTCTGTTTGGAAATGGCACGTGGAATTGGAAGCTGAAGTTTAAATCTCTCCCCAGGGCAGCCCTGGAGGCTGCTGGCCCTTCCCAGGAGCGCTGGAGGGGATGTGGCAGCCCCGGAGCTCATCGCAGCTCAACACGAGCAGAGGCAGGACCGTCCCTGTGATGCCCCCACGTGCCCCCACCACCCCCCTCTCCGGGCATCTCTCCCCACCTGCACCTCCAGCCTTCCCGTGGCTGCTGCGATTAATTCACTGACAGTGGGGCTGGAATAAATCCACTCGTTGGCACGTTGTAAATTCATCACGTGCTGGGGACGCACATTCCAGCCCACCATAAACACCCCTGGCTATGAGCTAGTAAATCTGCCTCCAGAGCTGGTGGATGAATGGAGTCCCTGGGTCCTGGGGACTGCTCCAATCCGGAGCTGGGGTGACCCCACAGCACCCAGCTGTCTCTGAAAGGAGGTGGTTCAAGAACGGGGCTGTCAGGAGCAGGCTGGCCCAGCTGCTGTCACCCTCCCAGTTTGTATCCTTCCTCCCTGTGCCATTCCTGCACTGGTGGCTGGGGTGGGTGCTCCCGTGAGTACTGGGGACCCATCCCATGGGACGAGGGCAGGGTCCTGCAGCCTGTCTGGGAGCTGCCCAGAGCACACGGAGGAAGTTTGCTGTCCCGGTGCTCTGCTGAGCTGCTGAAACGTTTAGGCAGTAAACTAGTTGTAAAACAGAAAAAAAAAATCCCAAAACATTTTATTATCCACGAAACAGCTGCTGCTTCATTTTATGGGGGTCATTCTCTGAGTAGGTCAGGCTGGCAGAGCAGAGACATCAGCCCAGGTCCTGGTGGGCTCCAGGCTCCTGGGACCCCCAGCTCAGCTCCTCCAGCCCCCATCCATCCTCCAGCACCAGGCTGGCACTGGGGCCACAGTGGGCACGGACAGGGAAGGGCACGTGTGGCTGTAGGGTTTTGTCAGCTGCACTATTGCTGGGGCTGTCAGCAGGTTGCCCTGGGGAGGGGGCGTGGGGGGCCCTGTTTGGTGGGTGCTGCATCCTGCAGCACCCTGAGATCTGTCTGCAGGGCCAGACAGTGCGTGAGCAGCTCCAGAGGGGAGGGCAGGGAGCGGGCACCAGGGCTGCTTCCCATCGCCTTCCCCGGGAGAGGAAGCTGGGGCACAGTTCAGCCTCCCTTTCCCAGAGGAAGCCAAGTGCTTGGGATGTGGCATTGCCACAGGATGCAGATGCCATCCTGGGGGGCTGGGGCTGCTGCAGCCCCAGCACTGCACGGAGCCTGTTCCCCCTGGAGAGCTGAATGCAGGGCTGAGGGTCCCTGGGCACCACCAGGGATGGTGTCCCCATGAGGGATGAGCATCACCAGGGACAGACAATCATGGGGACATGGGCACACAGCCAGATGTTGTCCTGCTGCTCCCTTTTCTTGTTCTCCATCCCCTGTGCCCCCTTTGCCCGTGCTGGTGGCAGCTGTGTGCTCCACATGAGCCCATTTTGGGGACCCTGGGACGTGGCTTGTGACAGCACTGGGGGGGGGGGGGGGGGGGGGGGGGGGGGGGCCNGGGGGGGGCTGGGGGCCTGTGCCTGCCCCAGTGCAGCACCATGGCCCAAGAGCTGCCGGCAGCTCCAGCCTCTATGAAATAATTTGTTATTTTAGTTGTAAAACAGTAAGTGGCCCCTTTCCAGGAGGAGAAGAGAGAAGCCAAACGGCCCCACTCCTGCTAATGACTGAACCAGTCAGTCAGCATGGGCAGGACTGGCATGGGAGGAGGACCCACCTCTCCTGTGCCCCCTCTGACACCCCTGTGCTCTCTCTTCCTTCCCTGTGCCCTCTCCATTGCCCTGGAGGGGCATAAGGGCTGAGCTAATGATTAATTACCAGGGCTGCCCCCTCTCAGAGGAGCTGCTGTTCAGGGCCACGCTGCCACAGTGCTGCAGTGGCACGAGCTGCAGGGACACAGCCTGCCTCACCATGGTTTTCATCACGGGCTGCAGGAGATCCTCTGTTTCAGAGGTGACAGTGGAGCTCCAGTGTGCCCAGTACAGCACCAGTGCTCAAGCCACTCCCCAGCCATGGCTGTCACCAGGACGTTCCCAGGCACAGCAGTGAGGTGACAGCAGCACAGCATGAGCCAACCAGAGCTGTCACAATCTCAAACCCTTTATGGCCCATGTTGGGTACTGGGACAAGTTTCCCCATCTGAGCTTCAAAGGTGATGGGAGGCCCCAGGAGGGAGGTGGGGATGGATGGGACCGTGTGGTTGCCTAGGCCAGGTGTGGGTACCATTTCCTTCTTGGCATCTCCCCTGCCCCCCGGGATGGGGACACCTGGAATGCCCCCACGCCACTGTGAGCAGGAGCCCTGGGGTGCAGCAGGGTCTCAGCAGGGCCCTGCTCAGGGATTTGACCCCCCAGCAGAAGCAGTGCCTGCTCTGAGGGCTGGCTACGGACAAAGAGCCCAACCCCATTTCATTGGGGTCACTCCCGGGGTCAGGGATCCCGGGGCAGCCCAGGCATCCCTCCCAGAGTCTGGCAGCACTGTGTGGAGGGCTCCAGAGCTGTGCAGGCAACACCCCTCCTGCTGTCAGGCTACAGACTCGAGTCCTCAAAAATGCAAAAAATGCACCGGGAATCAAGGTTGGCCTGCAGAGTTTTGATCTTTCCTCAGTTGCTGCAGTGTTGCTGTAAGTGCATCCAGATGGCTCAGACCACACAGACGCAGCGCCCACCGCCCCCGTCACCTTTGGCCACCCTGTCCCCCCCCCATCTGCCCTGCTCGGCCACCTCAGGGGCTGGTGGCATGTGCCAAGGGGCAGCGCTCGGGGACATGGCAGGTTGAGCTGCATGTCATTAGGGTCAGCCCTAAGGGGTGGCAGGGCAGTGATCTGTCCCCTAGGGCTGGTGGCTTGTCATGTGGCTCCCAGGGTGGCAGGGCCATCGCCCCAGCTTGTCCCTGAGGGATGTGACATCCCATTGTTTTGCTAAATGGAAGGGACACCTGAGCACCCTGCAGCCAAACTTCAGAGCAGCTGCTGAGAGGTGATGCTGAACTGTGTCTCAAAACCACTGGCTTTGTCCACTCAGCTCCAGTGCAATCCCTGCACGGCCCTGATGGGCTCCTCAGCGTGTCAGGGCCCTGCCTAGCTCTGTGACTTCACTATTGCAGTGAGCATTGCAATTGCCAAAACTTCCAAGAGGAGGGAAGATGGTCGTGGTAGCTTACAGCAGGTGAGTGTTGTGCCTACAGGAGGCTGGGGCAGGGCAGACCTGTGCTTATTTTGGTGCTTTTACTGCATCTCAGAGCTGCAGAGGGAGGGATGGAAGGATGGAAGGCTAGATGAAGGCTGGCAGACACCCTGGCCTCGAGTTGTTCCCCAGAGATGCCTGGTCCCACCCAGCTCAGTGCATCTGTTCTGGCCCCACTGAGGGCACTGCTGCCCATCCTCCTCTTCCTGCTCCCCAAGATCTGGTGAGCAGGTGATGCTAAATCAGACAAAGGCTCATTTTGACCCACCAATCACATTGCTCATGCTCAGAGCCACAGTGGGAACAGGGCTGGCGAGACAGTGCAGGTGCTTGGACTTGGCCAGGGGTGCTGGAGTGGGCAGAGGGGCACAGGCAGGGCTGGGGGTCCCTCCTGCCCATGTGGGGGCCTCCAGAGCACCCTGGTGCTGCCAGAGCTGACTCCTGGTCTCGTTCCTCGCAGGATTGGGAATGTGTTTCCCCAGAGCTTGCTCCTTAGGGAACAAACCCACGGTGGCTTTTGTCAGAAAGCAAGAGCATTTCTAGGGAGTTCAGAATTTCCTTTCCTGAAAGCCAATTCCCAGGAAGGAAAACATCTTTTGGCCAAAAACTGATGCCCAGTTCTGTGTGGTTTAGCCGAGAACAGAAGATACAGTGTCAGCAGTGAGAGTGCCTTGCCCAGCTCTGGTCCTCCCCACCGAGGACACCAGGTCCCCCCGTGCAGGGGACAAGAGGCTGCCCCACAGCTGGAATCACCCCAAAGTGAGCCAGTGTGGGGCTCATGTGGTACCCGGTGGGGATGCTCCCAGCATCCATCAAGGTCCTCTCCCATCACCTCCCATCACCCGGTGCCATCCTTGCTGGCCTCCTCGCCCCCGGTCTCAGCCGAGCACCCGCAGGCCGGTGGCCGTGCTCCCCCTCCCCTGCACTGCCCACCAAACCGAGGAAGTCGCAACCGCAGAGCTCTTGAAAGCATTTTTTTGGTGGAGACCACCGGTACTGAGAGATTAAAATTGCTGTTGTTTCTTCCATTACTCAGCTTTCCTGAATTATGGGGTGTAATACTCAGGGAGTGGGAATAATTAGGGGAGAACAATGGCAGGCTTGAAGGCTTAACTACGCCTGTGTGGTACTGCCGGCCAGGCCAGCCTGCTGTCACATTTCTCTAGGCCTCCATTTTCCACAGCCCGTGCCAAGCCCTCTCCTCTACGGTACCCGCTCCGGCTTCCTCATTCCTGGGGCTCTGCTCCCCGGAACGCCCCGGTTAACGCTCGGTTCCCCGGCGCCCGGCCAGCCAGCACCCTCAGCACGGTGCTCTGTGCCCTGCCCGCCCGGGCTGCGGGAGCCGGGGGGATGCAGGAGTGTGGGACAGAGGGATGCTGAACCCCGGAGTAAAGGGATGCGGGAGCTCTGGGGATGTGGGACTGGGGGAGGCTGGGGGGATGCAGGAGGCCGGGGCAGCCCCATTGCCTTTCTGTCCCCTCCAGGCTCCTCAGCACGAGGCAAGCAGAGGTCCCACCAGGTCATTTCAGTGCTCCATGCTCGAGGAAGCCGCTGGATTTCTCCCCTTGGCAGGGAACACCCTCCAGCTCCTCGGTGGCATCTTGCTCAAGAGCCTTCCCAGCAATGGCTCGGCGCTGCGGGGCCTGGGGAGCAGTGACAGCCCTGGCCGAGAGCTTGGGCAAGAGGCCACAATGCTGGTCCCAGCCCCGGGCAGTCACTGGCTCCAGCCGGGGCACGCGGGCAGCTGTGGGGGGCTCTGTGCCTGCCATGGGACAGGGGCAAGGAGCCACAGCCCAGGGCAGAGCCAGCCCAGTGCCTGGCAACTTCTCCCTGAGCTCTCGGATGTCAGCGCTAGCACTAATTAAAATAAAATCAATATTTTTTTGCTGTAAAAAGAGACATTGTTCTGGCGAGCACTTTCCCCGAGTCAGCTCCTGTGTCTGTGTGATGGGCAGGGAGAAGCCAACGGGATCCTGGGGCTGCAAGGAACATCTGGGGCTTCGCTTCATTCAGGGAGGGGATTGGTTTTAAATTTTCAAATTGTTTTCTCGTTTCTCTGCTAACTGAACTGTTTGGAAGTCTTGACTGCAGCCATTCCTGGTCATCCAGGCATCTGGTTCAGTCCTGCTTGTGGTGAGCCACTTGGCTGTGGCAGGGACAGGATGGGGTTGGGATTGGGATTGGGGTTGGGGGGGCAGGATGGGATCAGGGACAGCCTGGCTCATTAGGTCTCCACTTTAATTAATGTTTTCTGGGCAGGTGGCTCCCCTTGAGCTCATTAGAAAATCGCTCTGCTCCCAGAATTCCTGGTCTCCCAGGAGCTCCTGTTTTCTCTCACAAACAGCCTCAAGACTTCATTTTTCTGCTGAAAAACAGCCCGAGTGGAATAATGTTTGAGTTACTGGACACTTCGAGGAACATTCCCATAGCTACCAATTGGGATTGTGCCTAGGATGGGAATTCAGTGATGCCTGAAATCAGTCATCTCACAACCCTGCAACCAGTGGTCCTGAGTGACAGACACCCTTGGAGCTCTGCTGGGCTGCAGCGGCCGTGCCAGGATCTCCCTCAGAGCAGAATTCCTCTGGGAGCTCGTCCTGCCTGTGATACCCAGAGCACCAACGATGATGACAGAGCCTGGGCTGATACCCCCCACCCCACGGGGCTCCACCTTTCACCACTGAGAAGATGCAGCAATGTGAGTATTTTGCTGAACTGGAGGGGAATTTCTCCCAGGTCTCTTCCTGTGTGCAGGCTCTTTATGTCCATGTGTGTGCACGTTATGGATGTCGCTACTTTAGATTTATAATTCAGTTAGAGTGATGGTTATAGAAAATCCCATTTGAGTCATTCTGTATGAGTTAAATTATTCAATTGATCAAGTGCTGCTATTGCTGTGTTAATGAGGTATTGTTATGATTAAGTGTTGGTAAATCCTTTAGACTTAATCCACTGATCCAATCTGAGGCTAAATTTAGTAAGGGGATCCTCTCTTTGCCTGGTGACTCAGCTTGGGAGTGTCCCTTACCCCCTTGAATTCCTGACTTTTTCCTCCCTTCCTTTTTCTCTCCCCATTTCCACCTAAATCATTGTAGACTGTTTTTAATCCTATTTTTCTCAGTGTGATTTATCTACCCCATAAGAAATAGAGTGACAAAATTATATCAAACCTGCTTTTGCCAGCGGTTCAGCCCCAAACCCCTCATTCACCACAGGCTCAGGGAATGAGCGACCATTCCAGAGGCTCCCTTACTCGGAAGCCACAATTAAAACTATTTTAAAAGAAAACAAACATTTCTCATCAAAATTCCTGCCTGTTTCTGGCTCTCGTTGTGGGCCAAGGCTGCTCAGCACCAGCAGCTTCCCGAGCTGCCTGTGGGCAAACCCACCATGCTGAGGTCTGAAAATGGAAATTTTCCTGTGGAAATTCAGGAAGGCACTGCCCTGCTGCCCTGGGGTTCCTAGGGTCCAGTGAGCTCATGGCTTCGGTGTTTATGGTGCAAAGCTGGTGCCTGAGCTGTTCCCATCCCACGGGACTCCAGCAGTTTCGGGTGGATCCTGGCCCTACAGGACACGGTGTCCCCGTGCCACATCCTGCACCAGCGGCAGCTGAAGGCAGCTTCCAGAGGGGAACGGAGGTGCTGCTGGTGGGACAGTGGTGCTGTGGTTTGAATTATCGGGGTTTTGGGGGTGTGGGGTAGAATGAGGTATTGGGAACCGGACTGTCCCACGCGGGGAGAGCACTGGCATCCTCAGGGGGTCATGCCGTGGGGCTGGGAATGGTGGCGTGGCCGATGTCTCCCTCCTTCCCTGCGACTGGATCAGCCCTTCCCATTGCAGCTGGAGCGAGCTGCCGCCGCCTAAATGGCCACACAGAGGAACAAAGCACCACGGAGAGCCGGGAGCGCGGACCTGACCAGGGGCAGGAGGACGCTGCGATGAGTCCTGTCCCTGCCACAGCCACTCGTCACCCCTGCACGTGCTTCTGGTGGCCTGTCTGTGCTGAAGCAAGGACGATTCTCCCTGAATTTCCCTTCGCCCAGGACTCAGCAGCCGCCTCCGGCGCAGCGCTGGCTTTCACAGGGCTGGATCCGCCCCGCAGCCGGGCAGAGCGTGGGAGGAGGGTGCCGAGCCCGCTTAGGAAACACAAAACAATAAAAGAGGAACAATGGAGCTTCCTTCCCGTCACCCCAAATACCAAACGCCACCAGAACGTGGCTCGGCTCCGAGCAGAGCTGCCGGGGCTGTTCCTGTGCCCTCTGACCCGAGGGAGGAACTGCAGACACCTCCTCCTCTTCCTCGCCCTGGCAAGGGATGCTGCGGGAGGGCGGGTGCCAAGGAGCATCGCCAAAGGGCTGCCCTGACCCGGTGCTGCTGCCAGAGGCATTCCCAGCTTTGGAAACTGTGTTTGGGCCAGGGCAGGGGGGTGCAGCGTGGCCGTGCCTTGCAAGAGGATTTTGTCAGCTGCCTGTGCTTCCAGGGTAGCCCAACACGTGTTGCAGCTGGCCCAGGGGCGCAGGAAGGGTTATAAATACATCCAGGTACCCAAACTCGCCAGATCATTATCAGCCAGAGAACACGTTCTCATGGATTTGGTGCCTGTGTGGTGCCAAGCATGGGGAGATGCTCGGCCAGGTCGGCCACAGCTGCACATCTGGGGGGAGCTGGATCCGCGCCTGAGCGGTACCCACACCCCGAGTACCGCACAGCTGGATGTGGCAGGTGCTTAGGGACACGGGGCCAGAGCCCCTGAGGGGCTGGTACCTGCCTGTCCCTGCTGGCTCCACCTGCACCTTGGCTGCTTGGGGCCAGCCCTGCCAACAAGCCCCGTCCCCGGTGCACGAGCCCTTGTGGGTGAAACATCCTCTGCACGGGCTCAGCGAGTGTGTGGCACCCTGGCCAAGCACATCTGGCTGAAAGCTGTGGGAGCTGCCCCGGCAATGAGGACACCAGCCCGGAAACGTTTCTTTCCCAGAGAGATTCTCTTGTTCCATCCAGGATCCTCTCCCAGCACCATCCCTGTCCCCTCAGCAAGTGCTGGATTGTGGGGTCTGGACAGTGCCCAGGGATGTCACCCACCCTGTTTTGGGTGACAGGAGCAGGGCTGGGAGCTCTGCTTCCCTCTGGAGAGAAGAGAAGGGAGCACCTGGCTCATGGCTGGTGCAAGCGTGGGGAGCGTGCCTGGGGCTCGCCATCAGCCAGGAGCAGCAGCCAGGTTGTCCAGGTTTCCCGACACTGGCCAGGTTGTCCCCACACTGGGGACATGAACTGGTTTAAACCCTCACCCTGGACCCTGTGAGTCACACATTGACCTTCAGTTCCTGCCAGGGCGCTCCATCAGGACACCAGCCAATGTCCCACTTTCCTGCAGGAGGGGGACAAGGGCTGGAAAGCTCCTTCCACCTCTGCAGGCACTGCAGCAACCAAAGCTCTTGCATCCTGCTGCTGTGGGAGCCTGGGATGTGGTTGGGACACGGTGCTGTGGCCGATGCCATCACGGGGTGCTCAGGCTGGATGGGGGCTCACCCCAGGCACCGGGGTCCCGCAGCATCGCTCTCCAGCACCGCTCCCACCCCATGTCCCCTGTCCTCCCCTTGACTTGTTGCTATTGTCATCTCCAATATCACGCAGGGATGTGAGAGGCTGGAAGTCGCCTCTTTTCCTGCCAGGTTAAATCGCTCACTAGGAATGTCTATTATTCCCACAAGTCAACTTTCCCCTCCGCGGTATGTGTCAGGGGTCAGGGCTGGCACCACATGAAAGCCACGGGTATTCAATAACTGAGAGCCGTGGAAAGGCTTCAGTCCAAGCCCAGCCACGTTGGGGTTTATTGATGCAGATGCCTTTCCCCATTTGTTTCCTATAAACAGCACATGGTAATATTTAGTAGGTTTCAAACAGAGCTTTTTGCATATTCTCCCTTGTCTGCAGCGAGCTGCTCAGTAGTAGACAGTTTTAATTTACTTAATGCAATTTCTGCTTTTTGTTCTTCCAGAAGGTCTGGGCTGGTTTTGACCCTGTCGCCCCAGCAAATTACTGTAATTCCCAGGGGGCTGGGAGCAGAAGTCCGGGATCCGCTCTCTGCAGGGGTGAGGACAGGGGATCTCACTCCCCCCAGGCCCTCTGGGACACAGCCTCAGGAGCTGGGGGCATGTTGGGGCTGTTTGGGGCCGCCCTGGCTGGCTCCTGCTCCTGGCCAGGCCGGCAGCATGTGGTGCTTGCCAGCTCCAGAGAAAAAAAAAACACTTTCTTGCAAAAGCTGCCACTTCCTCATCCGCGGGGCTGGCAGAAGTCGGGGCACAGCCCTGGGCACTCAGTGCCTGGGATGGAGCGTGACTGCAGGGTGACCCTGGAGCAGAGATCCCACCAGAGCAGGGCTCCTGGGCAGCACTTCCACAAGAAAGGGAAGCACAAACTTCTCCTGGAGAGCAGCCATTGCTGCTCCTTGTCCCCACGCTCCTGGCAGCAGCACTACACGGGCGATCCCAGCCACGGAGCAGCACTGAGCTGGCAGCAGAGGAGGCTCAGATGCCCCTCCAGGTGATTTTTTGCCACTGTAAATGCCCCCAGAGAGTCTTGGCTCTGCAGCAGCTGCCTCGGGCTGGTGGCAGAGTCCCAGCCACCGAGCACGCAGTGGATTCACAGACCCCAAGCCAGCCACACTGAGTGTCTGCCCCCAGTCCCTCTGTGTGTGGAATGCTGGGCAGGTTCCTCCGGGCAGCAGCTTCCAGGCCTGCCAGCAGCCAGGAATTCTTGGTGCAGTGCTGCCGTCACCCTGCCAGCCCTGGGCACCCTGTCACCCTCAGGCAGGGGTTGAGCCCCTGCTGCCACTCCCCACCAGCACCCACCAGAACACAGGCAAGAGGAGACCAAAGAATTGACACCGCGATCCTTTAATGCAATTGCTTCTAAAATGCAGCTTTAAATGACTTGGAATGGTCAACAATGAGAAATAAGGGATGGTTTTGAGTTCTGGAACGTGACCGTGTGCTACCTCTGCCACCAACACCCACCTGCCACCGCTGGGCCACTGCCATGCCTCTGACTGCTCCTACAGCCACTCACTGTCCCTTCACAGGGCACATGTCACACAGGGCATCCAAAGGGACTCTCTGGGGCCAAAAAAGGGACAGGGCGAGCCATCCAGTGCCAGATGACCCAATTTCCCTCCAGAAAAGCCAAAAAAGAGCAGCACAAGCAGTGGGTTGCTCCCTCTCACCTCACATTCAGGCACCAACCAACACAAATTCTGGAGCTCACAAAGACCTCGAGGGGCTGTGCCTTCATGCTACGTAAAGTGATTTGGGAACCCAAGGCCTGACTGCGTTCTCTGGCTCTGGGTGGCAGAGAAAGCTGATGCCAATCTCTTGCTTTTTGTTATCTAATACTTCTTTATGCATTTATTTCTGAGAGCAGCAAGTGCCACATGTCAAGTGACTGGGAAATTCTACTGTAGCCTGAACACCAGTGAGAACAAACCCTGGCACTGCCTTCACACCGTGCAGCCTTTACATCCCCCAACAGCAGAACAGAGCCTGAAATGTCTTTAACACCTCCCAAGCCTCAGCCTGAGTTTGGTTCTCACTCTGTGACTCCCCATGCAGCCCTGGGCTGTGCCCACTGTGGAGCACTGATGCCACTTTAGCCACTCTTTCTCTATGTAAAATAGTCCCCACTGCTCCACTGGAGTTCGACCTCCTCCCCGCCCAAGAGGGGAGTGGTGAGGCTTCTGGGGGAGGGACACTGGAAGGGCCATGGGACTCCCAGACTTCTGTGGTGCCAGGGCCCCCTGAGCAGAGCAGGCCCTGCCCTGCTGCCAGCACTCCAACAGCTCTCCCCAGTCACCCCTTTGGGTCAAGCCTGCATTTGCCAGTGACTTCAGAATCAAGTGCAGGAAGCCAGATTGATCTACAGAAACACTACACACATCTCCAAATGGATTTTAAACACCTCATTTAAGGAAGGACAGGGTTTAGCAGGGAATCAGTGAGCTCCTGTAGCTTGGTCTCCAATTCTGGCCCTCTGACACTGATGCAGATGCGAAGAGACCGGAGCTCTCCTGGAGTCTGAGCAGTTGTTCTCACACAACCCAGGTCACAACTGGAAACTGAGCTTAGGAAGCCCCCGGGGGAAGGAAAAGGACATCACCTGATGAAAAAGCTTCAGAATGAACCTGGGAAATAAACAGCAACCAATCATCTTCTACAGAGGATGGAAGTGAGAGTAGAAGAAAATAACATCTGAGACAGTCAGTGAGTCAGTCTGAGTGTGCATCTGTGAGGAAAGCTAATGGCCAAACCCAGCTGGTCCCTCCAGTCCCCACAGAGATGGGGCCGTGGTTCACTCTTCCCCAGCTGGAAGGTTGTCTTCAATCCTCCTGATGAACTTCATCCGTATTTCTGTGACGCTGTCGCCCTTCAGGGTGTCCTGGACAAACTTCACATCGACAGCCATCTGCACCTAGGTGAGGGAAGAGTAGAGTAACTCCCTCTTCACAGCAGCTTCTCCAGGGACTGAATGCTCCTGGAGCACCAGCTTAAGGGCTCTAAGGGCATGACATGACATACAGGGCTCTACATAATCCTAAATTTGAGACACAGCTGTTCTCTTGTCCCGACCAATTCCCAGCTAGGGCTCACAGCAGCTGCAGAGTGAGGATGTTGGAGTTTCACACAAACTCAGGGAGATACAAGTGCTTGAACTTGGGTCGTGAGCTGAAGGGGCTCAGGTACCACCTCTGGGCCTCAGCTGCCACACATGACAGCAGTCAAGTGCTCCTGCAGCTCTGCCCTTCTTCTGGGAATGCATTTCAAGTCCAAAGCAAACCCAGAAGTCACGAACACAGACCAGAATTCAAGTATCTGCTGACACCTGGCTATCCATACACCCATCCCAAGGGAAGAGAGATGTGGCTCACCATTTCCAGGGCACCTCGCAGCACCCCACAGAGCAGGTTGGAGTAGATGAGGGTTGAGTGGTTGTCAGGGAGCTCCACGAAGTCCACCAAGGGGTTGTTCTCCAAGATCAGGGAGAACTCATCGCCTCCAGGACTCCAGTTGGTGATGCTTGGAGTGATGCCCAGGTACATCTTAAATGCAATCTGTTGCGGCAAACAGGAGGAACAAGATCAGGTGAGGCAACAGCACAGCTTTGATCTTTGTAAAATTACTCAAGGCATTTGCAAACATCTCTCCTTTCTTCCAGTTCCCACCAGCCAGCAGTACTTGGGCTAAAGCCTCCCCAAAATCTTCATCAAACTGTCAGAACAGTCCTGTGAGTAGCAAATATTCCATCCTCGCATACAAACCCCCAAAAAACCCCTGACAAAGCTGTGCTTGGACATTTACCTTTGCAATAACATCTGCAGTTTCACGGAAATCGTGGCACCTCCCAACATTGGAACGGGCCAGGAAGTCCTCGATGAGCCGGACACCGATGTTGTAACCCCTGTGAAGGGACCAGAGCAACAGCTTTACAAAGACAACAAATATTTATAAAAGAAGACAGCGAAGAAGCAAAGTCTAATCTGAGAAATGTCAGTGTTAAATAACTTCAGCCTGCCAGGGTTTTGCTCCTGGAGCAGCACACAGGGATGTGGCTGTGATCCCTGCTGTGATCCTGGCTCCCACACAGCTCCAGCACGGCACATCCACTCCCACTTGTGCCTCTGATGCCCTGTGAAGGCTGACCTAGAACAGAGGCTAGACAGAGTTAGAGAATAAAGTAGGGATTTATTAGAAGGCCTCAATGGATACACCTTGGGCAGTACAAGAGCCCAGCCAGGAATACACCCAAGATGAACCTAAAATGGTCACAAAATGGACAACTGGTCACGAGGTCTCACACTTTTATAAGTTCTGGTGCATTAGCATACCGGAGTTAATTGTCCAATTACAGCTTTAGATTATGAAGTTCCATCCTTCTTGTTTTTCTCTCTTCAGTCCACGTTGTTCATGCTCTTGGGCCTGAGATTTGAATCACTTGTTTTCGATCCTCAGCTAGAGCAGGAATTGCTTTGCCTCCCTACTCTGTGAAGAGAGCTGCTATCCCCAAACACGAAGCTCAGAACAACACCCCAAAGCAGCACAGAATCTGAGAAACAGAAAAGCCAAAACCCGAGGCATCACGTCCACTCACATTTTGTCCAGCTGCTTGTTGACATCATCGTCGTTCTCGTAGTCCTTGCAGAGCTGGGTCACCAGGGCGCCGTAGGTCAGCGTGAACAGCTCCGAGTTCTGCGCACGGGAGAAGGGATTCAGCCAGCAGAACCCGCCCGGGCTGCGCTGCCTCCGCGTCCAGCGCCGCCACCCGCGGCACCGGGAGGGCAGCGGGGACCTGCTGTCTCAAAGGAATCTGGTGCTTAATAAGGAGAGATCCCAGCTCCAGTTCTGGCAACAACTTCATTCTCCTCGGAACGGGGCTTGGAGGAATCTGGTCTACTGGAAGGTGCCCCTGTCCTTGGCAGGGGGTGGAATTGGATGAGTTTTAAGATCCCTTTCAACCCAAACCATTCTGGGATTTTGGGAACACCTCCTGGATAGCTGGAGGTGCCATGCCAGGGTCCTGAATTTACCTCAGCCACTGGCCTAGAGCTGAGATCTGACTCAAACTCTTCCCTCTGTTTCATGAGTACGTTACAAGCGGGCAGTGCCCGTTAGGCTCCAGCTCTGGTCCTTCCAAAAGGCCCCAAATGCTCCTCCACTCAGGGATTTATGAAATTCTGTACCAAGAAAAAGGACTCATCTGGTCCTAGAAAGTTGTCCAGGCACAGAATTTGCATCACAGATTGAAATCAGCTGCTCAGATCCAGAATAGGCTCAGGGAGGCCAAACCCAGGCCAGCTCAGCACTCAGGTGCTGTGCACGTCCACTCTGGCACTGGCCAGGACCAAAGTCACTCATGTTTTCTTTGCACAATTGTCAGATTTTCAGAAAATTTGCAAAAAAAGGGAAAAGTTCTTCTCTCCCAGCCACCACCTTCAATCCTCACCCTTAAATAATGCCAAAGAGCATTTTTTGGGAGCCATTAAGCCAGACCAGTGATTAACAAGGTCATTACAGGCAGCAGAACAAAACTCTGCAAAAGGAAGTGTTTTGGGGAACAAACAATCCCCCAGCACTGGTTTCTGCTGTCAGTTTTGGCATGCAGAGGGATCACAGGGGCTGACCTGGGATCTGTCACCTACCATGAGCTGCAGAGAGGCAGAAGGTGAAATGAATGGCAAATACCAATACTAGAGAATGAAAGCAGCAGCAGGCAGGGAGGGAAAAGAAGACAAGATCAGAGTTAAGTGACAACACAGATCACCATAAGTTCACACAAAGCCACAACAAACACACAGAGGAAACACCCCCAAACAAATAGAAATTGGGTTTGTAGAGGACACAGGGAATTCCACATTGTCTTGTTCCTGGATTAGGAAAAAATTCTTCCCTGGGAGGGTGGGGAGGCCCCGGCACAGGGTGCCCAGAGAAGCTGTGGCTGCCCCTGGATCCCTGGAAGTGCCCAAGGCCAGGCTCGATGGGGCTTGGAGCAATCCAGGATAGTGGAAGGTGTCCCTGGCCATGGGAATGGCATGAACTTTAAGGCTCCTTCCAATCCAAACCAGTCTGGGATTCTGGGATTGCCATTCACAAGGACAAAAGGCTTCAGGTATGAAAACAACCAGTAGGGCTGCTTGGAGCTGTTGCCCCACTTGGGATCGAAAGAACTGACACATTCTTTGGGGGTTTTACTTAAAAATTTGCTTTCCTCCCTCAAAACTAAAGCTTGGGCAATTCACATCACCGGAAGGACAAGGTGGAAGTTCCTTTGGCTCAGCTGGAATCAGAGACTTGGCAGACAATTTAACAGACATGCAGAACAGGTAGTGTTGGTTTTAAGGGTTTCAGTTCAGTAAAGACAGAGGTGGAGAGGGGGATGGATGGAGGGAATCCAGCTGTCCCCAGCCTGAGGTGCTGTCACCGAGTGAGGCCATGGCAGTGTCACCTGCCACCATCAGCCCCAGCACACCGAGAGCTGACCTCACTTATTGCTGAGACGTTGTTATTAAAGGCAACTTAAGCTGTTACAATAAGGCAAACTCCTAAATTCAGATCTGGACAAAAGTTTTTCGTTTTCAGCCCATTTGATGTAATTGAAGTGCCCAAAGCCTTCCCAGTATTTTTATTACTTGACACTGCAGAGCAGTGTACAGTCCCCACACTATGCATGTGTTCTATGGCTACGGAAGTGCCAGAACTCCAGTGAATTAACACAATTCTTTACATAATCGTTGTATTTAAGGAGCTGAATCCCTAGAAAAGAATCCCCTGGGGTGTGCAGAGGCAGGAGGGGGCAGCTAAGCCCGACCCAGCCCCTCCTCACGGCCAAAGAGGCAGAAAACCCCAGGTTTTATTTTTTATTACTTATTTTGCATTAAAAATTATTAAATTCGACCTGGTTTGACCCAGCATTCGAGCTCAGCTCTGGAGCTTTGGGCTCCATCTCTCAGTTCCTGACTCAGCCGGGCTGATAACGCGGAATGAGCTGGAGAGGGGAAGCGAGACACGCCAGGGAAGCGTTTTGGGTGCGAACTTCCCATAAACGGGAGCGCCCGGTGCCGCTGA
>VZSE01013753.1:0-35763 GCA_013398275.1 Promerops cafer
TTTTGGAACCTAGTTTTTTGTAGTAATTTCTTTTTTTTGTATTTTGTAAGGTGAGCTTTTAGTATTTTCATAACCCTGGGGGTTTGGTGTTTTGTAATCTGTGCTTGGCAGGCACCTGGGGCATCCTAGCTGAGTCTCTTGGCCTCATTTGCCATCCTCCGCTGCAATTCACGTGGCACGGGAACTGTTAAATCGCAGGCTATACCATGAGATGCTTCCTGAAACAGAAATTCCGGCTGCAGCATCTTTACATTATAGTGTTACGTAATACGAATAGAGGCCAGACACCTGTTGGTCACACACTCATTCCTTTCGCAGGTGACAAACATCATCCATTTTCTCCCTGTCTGCCTGGTGGTGTGGCAGATTGCATGCTAAATGCAAAAGTCATATCTGCTTTGACAAGGTGATTTGCTTCGAGGAAAATTTGCTATTAATGAACGCCTGGAATTCTTTACTTTGAAAAAAACAGGCAGGATGGCCAGCATTTGAAATGGGAATGCTTATGCCAGGTTATCATTAACCCGGAGACAATGAATACCAATGCTCCTTTCACAGGCATTACAAATGCCTCTCCCTGAAGGCTGGCAGGCTTAAGTGGGCAAGAAGGGAACACAGATAACTGTCCTCCAACACAAGAACTGAAAAAGGATAAAGGTGCATTAGCTCTGGTTTTCTCAGTGATCTGAATCCCGTTTTCTTGCTTGTTAAGATGTGTTGACCTCTCCGTGAAGAAGAAAACCCAGTGCGGGTGTATTTTGCCCTTCGCCTTCACCCTGCTGAGGTCTGTGAAACCACAGCGGGTCCTTGTAACGATGACCTTCGCAGAAGGACTCAAACCTTTCTCTCACCTCAACTCTGCTTTTCCTCTCACTTTTGCCAGAGTGGATTCTTAGGCCTTTTATGGTTCTTTCCAGCAGCCTTCAGTCAAGCATCCTCATCAACGGCCCCCACGCTGCCCCCGGTACCTCCAGCCAGTACCAATGGTACCATTCCACGTAAGTGCTCAGGGGGCCGTTTTAAATGTCGGTCGTCATTGACGCTGACTGACACCGCAGATGTGACAAGTTAAGTCACGTGTTTAAGCCCTTGCTGCTTAGCAAGGTGTCCCACGTCAGCAAATCCACCTGTCTCTGCCTGCGCGTTCTCAGCAGGCAGTAAAAGCCGAGACGGTGCACCTCAGGTACGAACCACGGCTTGGTTGTTGAGGTGTGATAATGTGACCGTGTGTTTGGGCCCTGGAGGTCTTTAATAAAATTCCTATCGATGCAGCAGTAACATAGACTTGGGCACTGCAGTCTGGGGTTCCCCAAAGAGCCTCGGTGCTGCGGGAATAGGAACACAAACGTGGTCCTACGGGAGAGTGAGGAGATGGAAAGGGGAGCAGGCACCTTCTGTGCAAGCTGCAGGATGTTTCTCACCTCTGTCCTCTCCTTACAGTCAGATTCTTTAATGTTCACGTGAACTTTTCTCTTCTCTACAAAATGGAGAGAGCACCTGATTGCTATGATGCAAGGAGGCTTCTTGAACACTGGGTGAGTAGCTTGCTTTTCTCATTCTCATGTGTTTCTAGCAAGTATCACATGAGGACAGCTGGTAGGATCATAGAATACTTTGGGTTGGAAGGGACCTCTGTAGGTCATCTAGTCCCACACCCAATGTCCAGAATGCAAACTGTTGGGACAACACAGAAATGACCATCCATGTAACAATTGTGGTGTTTGAGAGCCATGTTATTCAATGTATAACGGGACAAAATGAAATTCTGAAGGAAGGGAAAAGCGTAAAAATTTTGCAAAAATTCTTATCCGCTTTCATTGGGATTTAGAATTTTGATGACAATTCAAAATTTACAAGCAGGTCTAGAAAAAGTATTGATATATCATGTTAATAAAAATGTTACCGTTTTCTTTCCAGTTTAATATCATATTTACTGGAGAAGGGTTTGTTGTGACAACCTTTAAAGTCAGGTATGGTTCTGGCTGTGTGGTGGTGTCACCTTGACCCTCTGGGCTTTGAGCGGTCGAGGTCCGGATACCCATTTCCCAGCTGACCCGTCTGTTTGGGGGTCACAGAGGGGAACGAGGCTCACAGACCCTGGGGGCGGGCTAGGATGACACTGGCTCTTGTGTGGCAGTGTCTAATGAAAGGATGTAATAGTTTGAAAATGCTGCAAGAAACAGTGGTTTCTTGCATCAGATTCCCCTGTTGCGGTCCTTTTAGCCCAATCCACCTGTATTCACATCCAAACTGCGAGCAGCAGAGAGGGATATTTTAGCAATTTGTAAACATGTCACGTGTACAGATGCTGAATTTTGTCATTTTATGTCTACTTTGGCTTCCTAGTTTCTTCTCTGACATCCACAGGTACTGCTTGTTTTATAGATGACAATACAGTAACATGCTGCACTGTTCGCGTGAGATTAATCAATCCATAAAACATTAAGGGAAGGTTCTTCCCATTTTGGAAGAAACATTTTTTGTCAGCGTGAAGATCAATTATAGCACTTGGTCCTGGTGACGTCTGTAGATATACCTGTGCTGAATTCAAGATGACTTCTAAGCTGTAAAGTCTAGCTTATTGTGGTCACAAGATATTTTTTTGGGGTGGTAGCAGAATCGGGCATGTTACAGTTACAGGCTACCGTGAAATAATTTTTCTAGTCTCTTTTGCTTTCAGGGATAATTATCCACACCACGGTGCCTATAAGAGGACTCGCGTATGTAATCTGTTATTTTCTGATACCTCTTATAGACAGGTATATTTTTCTTACCTCTGCAGAGGGAATGTAGTGGTTGAAGGGTCTAAATGTTGATGCTATTGTGTTTCGTTGAAATTATTTAATTATCCTGATGAACCCCTGAGAGTACTGTGACACAAAGGCTCCTCCCAGGTGTCAGGTCCCAGTAACACTAAAAGCAACTGGCTCTGTTTTAATGACCACACTGAGTTTCTGCTAATTGCTTCCTTAAAAAACAATTTGTGCCTGTTGATTCTAACCGGTTTCTAACTTTCTGTGTCCTTCCATGCGAACTGAAGGGGAAGGTAAAGCAGATGTCACTAAGGTAAGACCCGGGATTATGAACTGGATTTCCATAGTTTGTACTGATTTCATTTCTAGAGGGAGGAGGAATTATATCCCTCCGTGGCTCTTTGAGTTTCAGAGTGACCAGAAAAGCGCACGTGGAGGTCAGAATCACAGGAATGTTTGACCCGGGGGAAACGTGTTTGGGCATCCAAGGTTTCCCTCTCATACCCCAGATCTTGGGAGATTCACAGTGCTTCCATGGCAAGCTGTGAGGTTTATGCTTCCCGGTAAGAGCTGGCCCTGAGCAGGGTCCTTCACTGGGGCCAGAACCGGTGAGTGGACAGCGCCCAAGAAGGATACCGGGATGAATCCTGCACCTCTTCTGTAGGAAATCCTCATTGCCTTCTGACCCCAGGCCAGGAGGAGGAGGTGGAATTCCGATCACCTCCAAGGGGCTGTGAATGCTGTAGAAAGACCGTGAGGAGTGGTGGATGACTGTGTGAATTGAATAAGCTTGAAATATCCCAGCCCTAAGGAACGCTCACTCGTTAGCCCTCAGTTAAATCAGAGGTCCACGAGGTGATCTACCCGTGCCTTCTTGCATTTTTCTGCCGTGCCTGAAGCCACTCAAAGAGACATACAGTCTTTCCAAACCTTCCAGAGTCAGCGAGCGTAATTACTTAGAGCGAAAGCTGTCCTGAGAAGAAGTGGAATCCACCAGAGATACTGGAAGTGGTTGGTTAAATCCCAGTTTTCCAGAGAGCTGTGGAGTCACAGGGTCTCAAGCACCTCATTGTTTTATTTTTCTTCATTATTTATTTTTTCATTATTTATTTTTTCATTTTTTTTTTCAACTTTGAAAAACCCTTACTTGTGACAGAGATGTTCCTTTGCCGAGATAATGTTATTAGGAAACTTTTAGAGGCGTATACCATGAAACTATAGAGAGATTCTTGTACCCGTATTCCCAATATTTTCTACTTTAGAAAGCATTTCCTCGATGCTGCACTTATGGTGAGAAAAATACATACATTATCCAATTCAATGTAATTATCTAGGTTACTTCTTAATTTTGTAGGCGCTTATTTTGTGGAATGTTACTAACATGGCAGTCTGCTTTGTGTATTCTCTTTGTAGCTATGTCTGTAAGGCCACTGTAAAGGCCGCATCCCTGGAAATACAAGAAGTCTTGAGTCTCAAGATCAAAGAGTTGTTGAATGACACTTATAAAGAGGGACCATTTTCCCTGTATGTGAAACCTGATGACATGGCTGTGAAGTCAGAATGTGAAACTTCACTGAAACCCGATTGGAAATCAGGTACTTTGCAATTCCAAGTGTTTTTTATCAAATTTATATTCTGTTTAGAGGTGAGGCTAGAAAACATCCTTACAAGTAACCAGACTGGCCTCATGTGATGCACAACATGTAGAACATCATGCAATGACAGCGATATCAAAAACCTGGGTTCCAGACAAACGGAGACAAGTTCAAACGTGAATCCTGGAGCCCGGGCAGGTCTGAACGCCTTTGCAACGAAGGCAGAGTAAAGCTGATGCAGCTACAAATCCAGGAGCTCCTGGTGGTGGCGAGCACCCCAGGCAGATTGAAATCAAACAACCAAACCAAATCTACCTGCCAACATTTTCTTAATGCCTGTGCATGTTGGACCAATCCTCAGATGGCAAATAAGTGTTTTGCTGGTTTGGTTACCATCTCTGTTCTTCCTTAAAAAGCAGGAGTAAGCCAGAGATCAGAGCTAACAGACTATACCTGCGATTCAAAGCCACATTTTATAGCGATAATTTACAAAATATCAGTTGCAGATGGTAAAACGACAAGCCTGGAGGAAAGCCATTGATGGGTTAATGAGGGACAATGTGAAGCACTTTCTGATAGATTAGAGAAGCCTGGAGGGTGAGCTGTCATTGAATATGGTTTGTGATGCTGGAAACTCTCTACCTGAGAACTGACCTTGTCAAACAAAAGAGAAAAAACTGTAGAAGAAGAGATGAAATATTTAAAAAACCTGGTTTTTTACAGACAGTAAACCTGTAAAATGCTCCTGCCTGATCTGCAAATTAGAACTCAATCCTATCAGGAAACCAGGTTCACAGGACAGCTGGGTCCCTGGGTGTCTGGGGTGGGCCAGGGTGGGACTCAGTTTGACTATTGAGTCTTTGTAAAGGGCTTTTATTTATTTCCTCCTCAGCACTAGGGGGTTGTCCAGAAAGCTTTTTCCTCACGAGGTACGAGGGGAATTATTCCTGGCCTGTAACAAGTCCAGTCTCCGAGACAGAGGTCAGCTGCAGGAAAAACCCTCTGCAGTCTGCTCAGAGGAGCTGGTGAGCGACGAGACATCTTGCATTGGTTCTTCCATGGAAAACAGGAGGGAGCAGCAGGTTTGGTAATGGCGAATCAGATGGCAGTCTGCCATGGCACGCAGCAGTGCCATGCCGAGGAAGATGCAGAGAAATCCAGGGCTGGTCCTGCACGGGCTGCGGGAAAAGGGTGTGGCATCATTCCCATCACTTGCAGGGAGAACCTGCTGGGCGCTGCAGGGACCTGACTTTCTGCTTGGGCAGGAAGGGGAAACCTTGCCCCGTAGCATTTTGTGCCTTCTCTTAATGGCTCCTGCCCTCCGATACCTCAAGGTGCATTTCACGTGGCTCTGGCATTTGGGCTCTGCCCCCACTCTGCCGGGTGAGTGCTAAGTCAGACCTGACTCCAAAGTCCATTTTAACTCGGGTTAATGAATTGCGTTCTTAGCCACCTGAGTGGGAAATATGAGGAACATCATGATTATATATTTTTTCTTGTAACAATGTGCACTGTTTTCACTTTTCAGTGAAATTAGTATTGAACTCGAGCAAGCTTTTTGGAAGAAACCAAACCTGACTAAGTGCAAATTTCTGGAAAAACTTCCAAATAATATTCTAGACCTCCAAGATATCAAGCTAACAGAAGGTACAGCACCAGATACTTCAGTGACACAGGGAATCACAGTAAAAAATAGTTGTAGATAGATAATGCTCGCATTGCACATCTGAAGAAGCTGTAAGGTTGTTTTTGTGCATCCTGCGCATCTCGTCATCCTGAAGGTTTTTTATTGTTGATGAATTTTGCAGGAGCTTCCAAATACTCTATCAAATTATCTATTCTCAAAATTTTTACACTTAGATTTATAGCTAGGTAAGTAACCAGTGAATAATGTGGCAGGTTTTGCCTGTCTATATGCTCTGTTACCACATCAAAGCAGTTCACAGTATGTCGTGGAAAGAAGCAGCAATCAGTGTCTGGAGTTGAAAAGCTGGTCCTGTAATTCATGTAAGCTATCAGATGACCTCTACCACCTGTTAATACTTTTTTTAAAGCTATGCCAAACAGTGCAAGTAATTTGAATGGTGAACAAACCCAATACCAGAGCTTATCCTCATCCTCAGCAGTGCATCAAATAATAGGCCACGGAAAGATATCTGCAGTTGCACACAGTCTGTCTGACTCTCAGGGTGTAAAATCTGCTTCTATAAAAAAAATTATAGAAGGATGATGAGATGATGAATGGCAAATGCAATATACCATTCAGAATTTGCTTTTGCTTCTGTACCAGGTAAGCAGCATTAGGAACAGGGGCAGATCTTCTGTAATTTGGAATTCACAAATTCTTGTAAACAACCAAAGTTAGAACTAAATATTATTCGCAGATAGTATTCATAAAGCCAAAAGCAGGTGACAGTGTTCTTTTGAAAACTACATTATTTTCTTCCTTTAAAATACAATTTGAGATATGCAGATTTTACTTAGAAGTTTTTGCCGGTTTCATTGACACGTCGAGGGCTTTTCGACTTATTCTTAGGACATAAGCTTGTAATTTTGAAAGCATTCACAGGATCAGGAGCATTTGAGAGAGACGTGTAGCTGTATGGCCAGACAAAGAGCTATGCCACATAAATTGTGTGCACGTCCTTTTTTTTTTCAGAGAATGCCCAAGATGTTGTACAGCATATTTTACACCTCTTGCCCGATGAAACACTGCGTGCAGAAGAACTAGAAATCGTTGCGAGTAAAATTTCTGCTATTGTAGGGCTTGCAGATGTGAACGTGACACTTGCAGAGACTGTATTGTCTCTGCTGGACTATATTCTGCTGCAAGAAATAGAAGATGAGAACCTTAGAAAAATAACCAATAGGTAAGTAAGATAACTTGCCCAGAAGAGGCTTCCTAAGCTGAAATGGCACCATGGTGTAATTTCTTCAGTCTATTGAAACATCGTCACCAGAGGTAGCAATTTCTCTGCTTTGATCTTAAACATAGTTGAGGTTCTTACTAGCAGAAAGTGGTTATTGTGTTGTCAAAGGTGCCTTTGGCAGAACCAGCTCTGCAGAAGTCCCCATTCCAGCATTGTTCCTCCCAGCCTGGAGGGAGCCCAGGGACTGCCCAGCTGCCGTCTCCTCTCACGAGGATCTTTGTGGCTCAGCAGTGAGGGCTGTGGGCAGGTCAGCCTGGAGACACAGTTCTCTTTCACCCTCTACCTTTGCTGATAAAGACTTTTTAAACACAGCTATTCAATGTTAGTTTTCACAATCTGTGTTTAGGATCCTGCATCCATTATGTGATCCTCACACATGCTAAAATCGAGGTTCTTAGCTTTAAAACCACATCCCTTCTTTGAGGTCTTAAAGGGAACTCGGCCACCTGGTTTTGAATGTCTGAGCAGAGCACTGTCCAGAGCACTGCAGCTGGCCTTGACAAGGGCAAATGCAAGGAAACAGAGTTTGCCCATTCGGAGCTTTGCTGGACAAGCCCCTGAGCAATAGCTCTGCCTTCAGAGCATATCCTGCCTGAGGTGGTGGGGAGTTGGAGGATGGACTTCCAGAGGTTCCTACCAGACTAAATTGGTCTGGCTCCTATATTTCATCTCCTGGTACAATTAGATGATTGAAAAAAATCCAGTTAGCAGATTTTACAAGTTACTGCCTTCCAGATGAAGTGCAGTTTTTGACTGGATGTGGATTTTGACTCGGGTCTTCTCAGAACCTCCTTCTGTGGTCCCCGCAGGAGGGTATCTTCCACCTGCCGGAGGCCACTGAATCATGGCAACTGAACTGCTTGCCATCGCCCGAGCCTGTGCAGATAAAGTGCCTATCTACCCCAAAATGGACCCATTCTGCTCCCTGTGATCGCAAATCAGAGCAAAGGCTTTTAGTCTCTCGGGTGTGCGTTATGAAACCAGCAGAACATTTCAAGAGTTGTATTTTTTTTTCTTTCTGTTGCTCTTGTTGAAGCATCCCGAAGATGACTGAGGAGATGGGCTATAAGGTTGCCTACATGGAGAGAAATACGTCAGTCATAGCCACGTCCTTGGCCCTCTTGGTGCTGCGTCCAGATCCCAGCCTGTTTGGAGGACTGGTCTTTGGCATTACGTCCTACAACAGAGGTGCGGATCTCAAGGTGAGAGCAAAGTATCACCTCAGGGACCGCTGACTAAACCAGACAATCCTCCCGCTCTTTTGCCTCATTTTGGTTTTGACCTGAGGATGGCACCTCTGAGCATATCGTCTCTCTCCTGCAGATCAGCGTACAAGAAAACCCTTTCAGAAAGGCTTTGGCCTCGGTGCTTTTGCCAAAATCCCTGAAGAACTTCCTAGGGATGGAGTACTCTGACCCAGACGAGAGTTCAAAGATCCAGTTCAAGTTTTTTAGCACTACTTCACTTTTTCTGGTAACTATGACTCCAAGCAAACCCTAACACAGCAGGAATGGGCTCAGCTGTTCTCAGTGCCTACAAAAGAAATTCAAACGGCATCATCTGTTCCAGGCACATTAGCATCAGACTGATGGAGGGATGTGCAGGCAAAACGTACTCAGGCAGCAAAAACTTCTCCGAGGCAAGGATGCTCTGAAAGGTGCCTGTAGACCTTGGACTTTTTTTCATTTTCTGTAGCTGATGTTATTCTAGTCCTTCTGTTCTGCAGGAAAAGAACATACCCTAACCTTCTCTGATAGTAAAGATGATGCGTAGCGTATGCCAAACATCACGAAAATAATTTCAAGACTTACGTCTCTGTTTAAAATAATATAGCAGCATGATGTGCAGGATTTATGACTATTCTGGTACTTACTGTATTTTCTTAAGGATGGGTGGTTATAATTTAGAAAGGGAGACATTTCTTTGAAAAGATGGCTCGTACAGTGTGATAAACAATGCTTTGCACAACGAAGGAGCATTCACAGTTGTGTCTCCTGTCTAATGATCTTAGTGATGTACAACCAAATGCTTAAATGTACTGAAACAATTACACAGCTTTCTCAATCCAGCTGGTGCATCTGAAACTCAGTTCTGCTTCAGCTGATGTGGAGACTGTCCCTCAGCTGCAGCTAACTATGTTTTTTAATGACGTAGCAAGTAGCTAAATGACATCAGTCATCCCATGGAGTTTATACTGATCACCATACCCAAGGAATACAGTTAAAAAAAAAAAAAAAATAAGAGCAGAGCAGAGCTTGGATTAATTTTGCATGTGTGTGTTTTTCCCCTGCAGGATGACAGTTTAAGGATGGAGAGGTTGAGCACTTACGTTGTGAGTGCCAGCATTGAAAATGCGTCAATTCAGAACCTTAACGAGCCCGTGACTGTCACTCTCCACCACATAGACCAGAACAGGGTAGGATGTGTTCATTTCATCAGGGATGGGGTGAGGCAAAGCTGACTTCACTTACCCTTTCGAGAAACTGGGAACAGGACAAATAAACTTAAAACACTTTGCTGCCTGACCTCTCCATGACACATGGACCCAAACATTGACTGACCACACAGATCTCAGTGTTTAACAATTCCTGCAGGTCACTAAAGCTCGTGTCTCTGCTCTAAATCCATACTTAGCAACAAGGGACATTCTTATTGGCTCCTTGTTCTGATCTAGACAATTTTTTTTTTCAAAGAATAGTTTATTTCCCAGAAAATAGTGGGTTTTGGATTGGACTGAAATGATTTGTCCTTGATCTGAATTTGGAAAATAGGTTAAGTCACCAAAAGAGAGCAACTTTAAAAAATCCCAAAACCTTGCAAAGATGTTTTCAAAATAAAATTGCTTTGTTTTGTTTAAAAATGGTGCTTCAAAAAGTTCAAGTCTATTTTATTTTTAAATGGGCGTGGGTCAAAGTTGTTGACTGAATTTCTCCTTAGCATTTTTGTGCTGCCAGTGTTTAAGGTCCAGCCTCCACATGAGTACATTACAAACCCAAGGCAGAAGAAAATTATTCAATAAGATGAACTCGGTTAAAGTTTGAGTTAATGAGCACTTGTAATTGCTGCTTTCATGGTAAAATGCTCTTTCCATTCAGCAAATATATACCCAGAAATTTCACCTAGATATTTTCTCTCTTCTGTCATTTTTTCTCCACCAGGCCATCTGGCACCTTTCAGATTTTTTTCCTTGGCCTTTTAAAATGATCTTAATTAAATATTTAATGAGTTATCATCCAAACCTACATCTTTGGCTCCGTGCCTAATTATATTTGACAGCCTACAAATCACACATCTTAACAGCTTCTCTGTTAGGCTGGCTTCCTGTAAACTCTGTGCATTATTAAACTTTATTCATTATATGATAATAATAAAAGTAGATGAATCTGTGCCTTGGAAAAGTTTGCTGCAGCATTATGAGTAATAAACTAAAATGTCCTCAAGAGCAATCCTTGCATTGAATATCCACTTACACCTGTTCAGCTCTCACTTGTCTTCAAGCCTGCCTGGTTTCAGAGAGGAGAATTGCTGAAATTCTAGAGTAAAGGTTTCTTGAGGTTTTTTGGTTTTTGTTTGTTGTTTTTGTTTTTTTTTTAAATGCATAAAATCTCAGGTTATTATTCCAGGTCTTAGTCATAACTTTTGAATTTCACCAGTAATTTGGTGTGACATCTCAGGCACCACATGAACCCAGTGAGATCAGACACAGGAATTGGTCTAAGGTGAACAATTTGTCAGATCTGCTGCTGTCCTTAAAAGACTACAAGGTATTGAAAGATACAGGTAAAACTGGGAAAATCACTGACTCACAGGATTTCCCTTGGTAAAGGGGAAGGCAAAAAGTGGGGCTCTGCTAGTTTAGTGCCGTGGGTGAGATGGCCAGTATGCTGGCTGGCTCCCCGAGCCCAAGTGTCCAGCTGCCCCACACCTTGGGGCGTCTCCACTCAGTCAAAGACCCCCTGCAGCACTGCACACAAATAACCACAGACACGAGTGGCCTCTGCTGCCAAGCAGTGCAGGGGAAATCAAATCCAAGTGCCTTGGTTATACACCCCAATTAGAGGTGAGATACACCATCTGCAAGCGCAGACAGAGTGCAGATGTCCTGAATAAATGTCACAGCCTCCTTCCTTCTGTTTCCAGGGCAACGCAGCAGTGCACTGCGTCTTTCGGGACTTTGGGAAAAACAGTAAGTGTTACTTGCCGAGCTGGCTCTGTCCCCAGCATTGCAGAGGCTTTGGCTTCTTGACATTACACCTTGAAACTCGAGTTTGTGCTGCTGCTTTGTGTTGCTGTCAACACCTCAGTACTCAGTGTTATCCCCAGGGATATGGGTATGGCATTGTGCAGTGCTGCATCTACATGAATGAGAAGACTTTGCCTAAGAAAAAGGCAGAAATGCAATGAAATATCAGATGAATTCTTACCGTGACTTCAGGGAATACAGTAGAGGCTTTGCTGGGGTCAGGTCTTTAAAATGGCTCAGATAGTCACCAGAGAGAGATAACTGTGAACTGGGTTAACTCAGAGCACGTGGGAGAGGTTTCCTCAGCAATTACCAGGAGTAGAAATTATTTGTTTCTTTTTAATCAGAAGCTTAGCTTCTGAGTATGTGACGCACACCACATAAATAGGATCATAACGTTCAGTCTTACGAGGGAAGATCTGGCTGTTTCAATGCTGCACTCTGCCTAAACAAATGCTCTGCCCTGTGCGTGTTTCTTTTCTTGTTTCAACATCCTCCAGCACAATCTAGCCCAGCACTTGGTTCTTTATCTTCTTTCTTTCTATGCGTGCAGATATGTAAATTATTTTAAATATTTCTTTATTCCACTAAAAGCTTTCATCCAAATTTTGAGGTTCTCAGGCAACTGCAGAAGATGTGTTTCAGTGTGAAATCTCACTTGTGTGCTGCTAAATGACCCTGCAATCTGTACTAACTTGAGCTCATCTTCACACACCCTGCATGCTGCAGAGCTATAAATGATGGAGAATGACTAACTCTGCTTAAAAATCCTTTTTCTTTATTACACAGATGGACTGGGTGGTTGGAATACATCGAGGTGTGAAATGGAATATACAGATATGAGTTATACAATCTGTTTTTGTAACCATCTTACCCATTTTGGAGTCCTATTGGTGAGTACTCCATGAATCATCTCTCAGAAAGTCCTGTGGCACTAAACAAAGGCATCACTAGCTTTGGAGAAGAGATGGGAGATTCACATGAGATTCACATCTATACAAGCTCTTAGATATCTGCAATGTTGCCAAAATCAGCAATAGCAAAAAAACCAGTTATAATAATTTAATGGTGTAAAGTCCTTTAAATGTCACTTGCTTCAAGGCAGTTTTGTTTTACAGATGTAGTTTGTACTTTGCAGTGTAAGCTAATCAACCTTGATATGTTATTTACTGTGTTGGAAGTACTGTGTTCAATTCATTAACTGCCAGTGATAATTAATGACATTCCATCTTCTTGAAATTTTTACCTATGCTCTATCAGAAAGTGAAGTTTAATATAAATATGGGCGATATAATTATCTATCACCTCTTATTTCTCTGTAATACAGACAAAACTGCCCCTAAAAGCAAAATGTCAAAAGCTGGGATGACTTCCTGAGAATGGCCTGCAAAAGAGCCAAAGAGACAAGCGGGTTCTAAGCAAACCAAGTAGATTAAATTGTCTATTCCCAGTAGGACACAGCCCACAGAATGGGGTGAGGCCCCACCTTTGCCTTTGGATGCTTCCCCTAGTGGTCAGCATGACCCTGCTCCAGAGGCAAAAGCCCTCCTGCGAGTAAAATTGTGGCTTTACAGAAAGGAATTGAGATGGTTCCAATTTGAGACACTTACTCAAGTTTTCATTCAAGCAAGAAGAATTCAGTCTGATTTTCAGATCACACCTCGCACCGTCACTTTGGTAATCAGCACAGCTACAGGTCTTCAGCAGCATCGTGCATGGGACATCAGAGATGTAGGTCACTAGTCCGAGGTTCAAAGTTTCACAAAATAGAAGAGAAGCTGTGTCAGGGAACAACAAAATCCTCTCAATGCTCCTCCTGGTAGCAGCTGTGGAGAAGCAGGGCACAGCCTCCTGTCTGACTTTGCAGTGGTGCTTTCTGGACAGGGAGGATCTACCACGTTCCAAGACATTTAGCAGGTTTGTGCAGTTCGCAAGCATGGCAGCTGCCACTGAAACAAAGTCGTTTCTCCTACAAAGCGAGCTCCCGGTGGAATAATTTTGGTAAGATCCTGGAATCCATGTTCGATTTGTGGTTTCTGAAGAACAGCTTTTCTAGCTGCACAGCGTATTGCTGGATACTTTAAATACTGCTTGTTAATTTAGCATTTACTAGTTTGAATATTCTGTGGGACTATACAATAAGAAACACATAAAGATATTAATGGAAAATCTCCAAAAGTAGCAGTAAGCAGAATAGTAATTTCACAATGTGAAAGTGTGGAAAGGAATTCTCTGAATCTGTCTTGGCAAACAACTGTGTTTCTTTATCTGGTAACACAGGACATGGTCCGGACAGAAATAGATGTCACACATGATCATATATTAACTCTGATAAGCTATGGAGGATGCGGTGCTTCTTCCCTTTTTTGGGGAATAACGCTCATGGCATACCTAACCCTTGAGTAAGTACGACCCTTTTTCTTACACTGATTTTAATATTTTGGCAATAAGGAATTTGCAGCAATTACCAGAATGTTTGCTAATATTTGATGCTATGATGCATAGGAGGGAAGAGTGAGAGCTGACAGTATAAGTATTGCTTTATTTTGATGTCTGGCTGTTGTGAAATTAGAGACATTTGAATGCTCATACTTCAATACAAGCACCCGTCTGAACTGTTCAGCAATTTTTAAGTTCCTAAATTTCACAAAATCATTGAATGCTTTGGATTGGAAGGGGTTACTAAAAGATCCTCTAGTTCCAACGCCCTGCCGTTAGCAGGGACGCTTTCCGCTAGATGACGTTCCTCCAAGCCCCGTCCAACCTGGCCTTGAACACTTCCAGGGATGGGGCAGCCACAGATTCTCTGGGCAACCTGCGCCAGGGCCTCACCGCTCCCACAGTAAAATGTCTGTAAAGAGTAAAAAGTTCTGTCATTTCAAAAATTTACCCCTGGACATGGGTGAGATATTACGTCAAGAATCTGGAATATTCCTGTGTATAGGCTGTAAACTGGATGATGCAGTGATAACCTTGTGATGTTTCCCCTTCTTTTTAGGAAGGTGCGGAGAGACAACCCCTCAAAAATCCTGCTTAACCTTTGTGCTGCGCTGCTGATGCTGAACATTGTCTTCCTCACCAATTCCTGGCTGACCTTGTTCAACCAGCCAGGCCTCTGTATCAGTGTGGCCATGCTCCTCCACTATTTCCTTCTTGCAGCATTCACATGGATGTGCCTGGAGTCTGTTCACTTTTATTTGGCTCTTGTCAAAGTTCTCAATGTTTATGTCCCAAAGTACATCCTAAAATGCTGCATTGCTGGCTGGGGTAAGTAGACTGACTTCCTCTCCACTTCTGTGCTTGTCAGCTTCTCTAAGATTGGGGCATATTTACAGAAACAGGTGAAGACACTGAGCTAGCAGAAATGCGATGCACACCCTGCTCTGTAAGGACGGATCTCTTCCCCCAGGCTGTTCAGCTTAGATTTCTTGTGTCCCGAGAGACGTTAGCGAAGAGTGCTTGTTGGTCCCTGCACAGTCATATGCAACTGAAAGTGGGTGTAAGGCACTGCTTTCCTACCCCTCTTCTCTTTACAGGATGATTTATCATGGTACCTCACATGAGTGGGTGTGACTGTGGCAGTAATGCTGCCCACAGCCTTCGCCCCTGTGTGGGGATGCTCAGAGGTGACTTTAACTCCTTCTCTAGGCCTTGCCATTTCTGGCATTCTCTTCCTGATTCTCATGCAAAGAGTGGATTTGGCTTTCATTCATTGCTCTCCTGAGGACTTCCCTTGACAAGTATCAGAGACTCGTTTGGGAGAAACAAGAGAAACAAAAAGAACCCAAATTCTGCTTCACCTGTTAGAAAAGCTGTTATTAGAGGCACTGACCTAGAGCAGAATTTGCGCTGTATTATTTGGGTCACCGTTAGATGCTGTTTTAAGGGGGTTTTTTTTGCTTTTGAATAGTGTGCAGCATATTATCATCCCTATCTTCAGGTCTGATGTCCCACACAATTGTTCTCAGGGGCAGCCATCCTTGATGGTGCTGTTGGCAGTAGCTGTTCTCTACAGAAAATCCAGAACTGAAAAAAATCTGGGAAATGTGAGAAAGGGAAGACTGATAAAGCACTGCCTGGGAAACATCTGTCTCTATGACCTCTTAAAACAAAATGCTGTGGTCTGCTTATCCTTTGACACTCAGCTTTTGTAACAATCAGCTGGTTTTATTTTACCAGATTGGATCCCTTCTGGAGATGTTTGAAGACTCACAAACATTTTGCAAACACAGTTATTTTTATGCCTACTCATTTGTAATTTGCATAAATAAGGAGATTAAGCCTGCTATGCTACACATTTAATTACACTTGTTTCAGAAGGAGCTGTGGGGGTAGAGTTTGATCTGAAGATGCAGACGTCTGCTGTAATTACGTATCAGAGATTATCTGACATCTTTCCATATTCTCAATTTTTTCTTTAGAATCAAACTATTTATTTTACTTGTGCTTTCCACATTAGGAATGTCAGCTATTGTAATTACCCTTCTGCTCATTATAAATAAGGACTTCTATGGCAATGGGTCACTCTCTGAGAGCCATCCTTACAGCAATCTGTAAGTATAATACTTTAAGCTTTTTGATGGTCACCGTCAAATGAAAAATACAAGGAATAACCAGAAATAACTCACTTTTGTCTCCTCTCTCCCATCTTTACCTTCTCCTTTTAGTGGTTCTGGTTCATAGGAACATTTTGAATGCGTGGCTACTACGCGGAGTAATTTTCACATTGGTGAACTGGGCTTGAGGACAGGGAGGGTTTTTGCCAGTCAACTCCATTTTTATTTTCTGTTCATTTCTTTCTTTGCATTAATGCAGTCTAATGGGATATTGGTATGTGCTTCTGCATGTTCTGGGTTTCTGGTAAAATCTAAAGGCACAGTAATTGCTCCAGTATTTTGCACATTTCCTTCTGGTTTTGTTTTGTTTTTTTTTTTTAAATGTCAATTCACATAACTGTCTCATCATAATTTCAAGTAGTTTTATTTCAATCATCTCAACCTCTTCTCTTTTCCAGTGGGAAAACACTGCATCCTTTCATCCTTTTAAAAAATGCTTTAATAGCAAAGAATGCTTCCATTTTTTCACCTGCTTCTTGTTTAGCACAATCACTTGTCGGTGAAGATTACCTGGAGTGTTTGAATTTTCTCCCATCAGAGAGGCAACACACACCCATGACACCTCAGTGGGAAAATTGTTCCCCATCTTTAACAAAAAGACGTAAAGAAAAACAAGATGTAAAATTCACTAATTTACGTCTAAGGAAAAGCTAACCAGTGGTATGCTATTATTTAGACTCCTAATTAAGTCATATTCAACTTGGTTTTCCTAAGGCAGTGTGTCTTTGTGTTTATACATTATTCAGTTGTGAAACAATAGTCAGGTTTATCTGAATTTGCCAGAAATATCCATGTCTTAAAGTGACTGAATTTCTATAACATCCTTAAAAAAAGGCAAGTGCAGGGATTCGGTGAATGTCCTCACTGGGGGAAAATAACGGGTGCTAAGGAATGCCCCTAACTTGGTGTTGGAGAACCATACAGAATGCTTATTTTGGGAACCAGGCTTCCTGAGTTTCCCCCTCATAAAACTCCTTCTTGAATACACACCTCACTTTCTTGCAGTTGCTGGATCCAGGACAGCACAGTGTTCTACATCTCTGTTGTGGCCTATTTCTTCTTAATATTTTTGATGAATACAGCCATGTTCATCACTGTTCTCCTTCAAATCCGCTCTGTGAAAACAAGGACACAAAAGACATCCAGATTCTGGAAACGGGGTGTTCTCCAAGACCTCAAAAGGGCTTTCAGCCTGATGTTTCTTTTGGGCTTAACTTGGGGCTTTGCCTTTTTTGCCTGGGGAGCAGTGAGGATATTTTTCTTGTATCTCTTCAGCATTTTTAACACCTTGCAAGGTAATTTCTGAATGGAGTAGTACTATAAACATATGGGTTTAGGGGTGTGAAATAACAATACATCTGTAATATCATGGCGCTCAAGATGGGGGAAGAGAACTGATACAGCTTTTGTATTACCGGCTTTAGCTATTTTAAAAGGGAAAGCGCTGTTGCAGTGGGATGACAGTGTTGTTTAGATAATGTTGCCGTGATAGGTAGACTATTAAAGGCATAAATTCCTGCCTTGGAAACACAGGTCCCAGTAAATGCTCCTTGTCAGGAGCTGGCATGATCCTTTTCATCTGGGCATAAAAACAGCTCCACATTGAACTTGCAGATTATTCTTAAACCAAATCTGCAGAAAACTCTTCCTATCACCCTTTCATGTGCATAAAGAAGTCAATGCAACTCTGGGACAACATGACTATAAAATCATAGTGTGGCTTGGGTTGGAAGAGACCTTAAAGATCCCGATGCTGGGCCAGGAACACTTTGCCCAAACAGAACACATTGGTATCAATGGCATGACAAAAGTTTAGAAAAGGGGCAGCAGATTGGAGAACACGCATAAAACCCCATGAATCTCTCCTTTCTTCCTTAGGGTTCTTCATCTTTGTGTTTCGCTGCCTAATGAAGGATGAAGTAGTGAAGCAGTGCCGAGTACACTTCTGCTGGGGAAGATTTCGTCTGAGTAGTTATTCTGGTAAGCACTGAAGGGATTTGTTTAGTTGACTCATAAATCTTCATCTGCTACTGGTGTCACATTTGTTCTGCATTAAGAAATAAGGCTCCTCTCAACAGCCCTTCTGCATTGCATTGGATAATCGTTCTTTAATTGGTCTTTATCCTCTTGCATTAACTGCTCCTGTGATGTGGTGACAGCATGCAGTAAAAACTGTGGATTTCCAAAACCTATTTCAGCTCTGTCTCTTAATTCTGTTCTCACATGCCATTCGGTGTTCCCTCATGTGAGCCATGGTTTTGGTGGCTTTCCAGTCTTCATAAAGCTTAGATTCTGAAATTTATGCAGAATACTGGGCATACTAGTTGCTATTTTTCTTATGTGCAGGAGCTGGATTTGCTCAGCCTGGGGAGAAGGGAGGTGTCTTGCTGGTTTTGGCTATCTGAGGGGTAGCTACAGAAAAGAGATGGATTTTCAGAGGAGCACAGCAAGAAGAAAGGAGGCAATGGACACAAGCCACAAGTGATGGAAATTCACGTTATTTATAAGGAAACACTTTTTTTTTTTTTTTGCTAGGTGGGTGGCAGTGGCCCAGAAGTGAAGGTCTTCATTCTTCCTACTGATTTTCTTTTTTTTTAAATTTTTTTTTTAACCGGAATCTGGAAGTCAATTTTTAAAAACCTGTCAAGTTGCTTACATAAAATGCAAAGCACTATTTGTTCTGGGAAGGCCGTTAGCTCACTTCCACTCTCCATCACGTGCCTAAATGGCTTTTCCTGCTAAACAGTGTATCATTTATGTTTCAAGCGTGGCATTGCGTAGGTCGTCAGCTGGAATGAAGATGTGTAATTTTCCTTGGGCTGAAATAATATCTTCTGCACCAGCACTGTTGCATTTGCTCTTCTCCAGCATATCTGCACTGACATTCTGTCACAGAATTGTGCATTGATGGTTTTCACAGGGAGAGGACACGCACAAACCCAAATCTAATAAAATTCCTAAGCGCTTGTGTTTCACATCCTGATAATTTTAAATGATGGGAGCAGCTGCTGCTGCTCTGGCTGGAGCCGTGAGCGGTGTGTAACCGATACAAGTGCATCCTCCTCCTCCCCGTTTGGATTCTGTCAGTTGACTTCTGCCCATGGCAAGGGGCTGGAACAAGATGATCTTAAGGTCCCTGTCAACCCAAACCACTCCGTGATTCTGTGACTCAATGTAAAAGCTACTTTGATTTCTAAGTTCCTCTCAGTTTACTCCCAGATTGTTTATTTTTAGTGATACATACACTAGGAAATGTGTGCTCTATTTTAAAGCAATAAAAGGATTTCAGAAGATATATTTATCTATGAAGACAATTATTTGAAGTCAGATCTCAGTGGGTTGTTAACAATAGGTTAGATGATGCAAAAGAAATAAAAAATGACAGTAAAATCACAGCAGCAGTTGTGGTAAATTGAACAAAAACACTCCCCACTCCAACCTTACTATTTAGACTGGCACAAAACTCCACCACTCTTCATCCTAGCTAAGTCAGGGGATGCAGATCCAAGAGGTAGGCAGCTCACTCATGGGTTCCTGGAGACTTTTTAAGTCTCTTCATGGACAAGTAGCTAAAGATCTCTTCTAGTTCAGCATATGTACGGTGGTTTGGTAGCCCTGGGATAGATAAATCTTACATAGGATAACAACTAAAGGTCAATACAGCTTGTTTAAGCTTCCTCCTGCCTGTGTGAATCTGCAGTAGTGGTCAGCAGTACATCCAGGATGTATAATTCTTTCTAAATTTAGCAGACAGTTATTATTGGGACAACAAAAGAAATGTCATTATGGGAAATGATTTGAGATTAAAAATCAAAATACTGGGAAGCTAATTGCCTATTGCATAAGATGATTTTTGAGCCTTAATGCACAATTCTCTGTGCTTTTAGGTATCAGAAAGTATTTAGCATGTAATGGCACTTTAATGGTTCCAAATTAAATGTATCATGGAGAGTTTCAAGGACGCCCAGAAGAATTATCCTTGCTATATTACTTCATTGCCTGATTGCTCCTGTAACTAGAGAAGTGCAAGGATATGTTCCAGGGTTTATTTTTCTCTCTTTTCTAAGAAATGTCACCAATATTTCACTGGCCATTCCCATACTGAAACTGGCTGAAGAAACTCCTGGAAAAGGGGGCTGGAAGGGATGCAAGAATGGAAAAACAGGATAAAAGGTATTTGGAGCCATAGATTAATGACAGCATTTGAGATCCTGTTGCAGGCAAATTGCATCACGCTAACTCCACTGAACAGTCTGGATTTGGGCATTGTAACAAGATCTGAAACTCTTGTATTTTAACCAAAATGATACCCCATCTTGTTGCTGCATCTCTGAATGCTCCTTTGGACAGCTCCTCTGAACTGACCTTCCATCTCACTTTCATCACAGTGAGGGCTAGGATGCTGTTATTTTTGCTCCTAGACATGCTGGTAAGTCTTGTGGTATTTGAAAGTTTAATTGGGTAGCTCATCTCAGTTTCAAAAAATAGGGACACTGTTCCAATTAAACATTACTGCAGGATTTGATGCCCTGAGTCTCAGTACCTGCACAGCTCCCTCTGCCCTTGGTGTAAAATCAACTCCACACAGATAAGCCCAGAAATAAGCCAATGTATTTTTCTCCTAAATAGGTAGTCTTTGACAATAAATGGTTACACTCTGTTATGAATGTGACACAGATGAGGAAATTGTCATTGAAGTGTACTAAAAAACATTTTCTATTTTCATAGCTCAGTATTTGTTTTGTCTCAAGCAGCTTAGGAGACTGGGCAATGGTAAAAAAAATCAAAATACAGGATAGAGAAGATGTTCCCACTTAGTGGTGAAAGCCATCAGATTGACAGACACTGAAATCAAGCTCTTGTCATCACAAGTGAAGAAATCCAGCATGGGCAGTCCTCTCTGCAACATTCCTCCCCTTTGCCTGAGACTTGTCACTCTGAAATAGATGCCTGGCAGGATGGGAAGGTGATGTTCTCTCTGTTTTGGGAGGCACTCAATGTGGTGCATGGAAATGACGTATTCCAGAAGGACAGAGCAGAACAGAACACAGCCCTGAATGTCTTGGTAATCTGCTCTGAACGTGGACTGCTCTCTCCGACGTGGATGCTCACTCCGGTGCGCATTCAGGCTTCTCCACTTAACACTTGCCTGCCTGAAAACTAGAAAATGGATTGGGAACAGTCAGCCATGAAATGGCTTTTTGTCCCCTCATCTTGCCATTACATGTCATGCCATTGGCATTTTCAGTTTAAAGAGAAGACGCTAAAGCTGTAACACATTCTGACTGATGTAAGTCAGAAACAAGGCAATTACACATACCCATCCCTGAGAAGGCTGTCTCTAGAGCAGGGACTCCTCTTCCCAAAACAAAGGTGGCAAAGCCAGTTCAGCAAACACTAGGAAGAAAAATACATTTTGGAAGTCCTAGTTACAAATGCAAAGTCTGGGTTATAAGCTGGAGTTGTTAAAGGACTCCAGGTCAGGACTTCTTGATGAAGGAGCAAAAAGCTTTCCATCATGTCAGAAAAACACAACCTAAAAGGAAGGCTACTGGGATCTGCTGAAAGGGACAGATTTACATTGGTCTGGTCAGACTGCTAGATTTAAATCGGTTTACTCCATCCTGGGAGGAGTAGGAGGAATATGCCTGTGGTGTCCCAGCAGAAAGTCCCGCTTTGCACTAAAGAGTTTGGACACATGGACAGCAACCAGGGTCATCTGTAGGAGAGATCCTAACCTAAGAAAAGCTTTTTTGAGAGAAGATGCCACAACAGAGTCTACCCAATTCAGAACTAGGATAGGCAAGCTGTTCAGAATCACTCTACTGTTGACACGTGACAAACACAAACGTCAGTTCACTCAGTGGAGAGACAGAAGAATACATCGGCCAGCAATAAACAGATGGTGAAACTGCTAGGAGAGACAATCAAAGGGTCTAAAATGAGTTTGAGACATAAAAGAAGAATTAAGACTACTAAATAGTTCTATTCATATAACAAATACAAATAACAACCGAAGAAAGTGAGTTAAAATTATCCAAAAAACACCAGGCACCGTATTGGCTAATATAGCTGCAGTACGGTGTGAATCAGTTTTGTGCTCCTAGCACTTTAGCTACAAAGCACTCTGACATATTTGTATAAATAACGATCAATGCAGCATGACCAATGTACTTTGAAATACCAAAAATAAGCAACAAAAAATAAGTGCTATTTTAGAAAATAATTGTCTTTAATGAGTGAGTTAAGATTTTGGCTGTTTTCTTCATATATTGGCTGGGTGCAGAGCAAATTATTCTGAAAGATTTTTCTGAGTGGGTGATGCTGCGCAGCGCACGGCAACGATTTAAGTCAGTAGTCACACTGCATTAAAACAGAAAATTTACATTAAAAATACAGCTAAATTATATACTCTCAAGTATTTTACTCATAAGTTTTTTGCAGCATGGAGTTCAAAAGGAGCATTTATTTTCTGTGAAGCTGGAACCTGAAAAACTAGCCAGAATTCCTTAAATTGCTTTTCACACCGAGAGGCGAAACTCTAAAATAATGCCTTAGCGTACTTTACAGTTTGAAATAACAATGCCATTCACTTCCTTTACAGCTGGGTTTGAACATCAGAAAGCTATCAGAAATAGCTAAAATTCTGCCATCGTAAAAAATTGCAGATGTGGTTTACTGTCTGTCCTTCAGATTTTCGTTGGGTCTAGATGATGTTATTTTGCATGCTTTTTGAAAATAGTGTTTTTCACCTCCTGCTGATTCACTAAGACGGTATCTTAGGCTCCATAAAGAGAGAAGGTAGGCAACTACCTAAAACCTCCAGTAATATAAGGACTGAGGAAAGAATTGTGAGAAATGATGAAACTTTCTGCTGCCACATTCCCCCAGGGAGGCAGAAAGATAGGGAAAAGGCAGTCTTTCAGTGGAAAGAGAAAACCAAGTATGCTGCTTTGAGCAAGGTTAGACATGTGTACTGTGCCCTGTTACAGAGAGAGAGAGCAGGGAAAATGAGTCTGTGTTTCTAGATAGTGGGAGGTTCTAAAGCATGAAGCATCAGAATGGGCATTCAGCTCCAGATGCACAAACTCTGGTCCAGTTTGGGATGAACAGCACATGAAGTACCAGGAGTAAAGAGAATTTTAAGCTTTTGCCACTTTCTGGAGTTGCTTGCATCTGTGACACATTGATGTCCTCAAGAGGCTTTAATATGGGTTGGGAGGTCTGTCTTCATACCTGAATCATCCCCCAAACCGACTGCTGGGAGTAACTCGCAGCTCAAGAATCCAGTCCTGTGGATTGTGAGTTGCACAGAGGGATATCAGTTCAGGTCCTCCATCCCAGCATACAAAATGCTCAAGTGACAAACTACCAAACCTCAGAGATCCCATTGCCAGCCCAAACCTCTCGGATGGCTCTGGAAGCTCAGGGACGAGTTAAGAGTTGGTTGGGATCTCTGCTGCTGGCTGAGCTTTGGTGCATCAACCAACCTCTAGTGTAGTTCAAGGCAAGTAATGAGCTTCTTTCAGCTCAATCCCAGTTTCAGCTAAACACCTGATGCGTCATTCAAATGCCACTCTTGAGTACTCGACACTTGGTGGACTGCAATTAGTTCCCAATGTTTGGTGACACCCTGAATCTCCCATACAGGAGAATGAAACATTTTATGTAAGTAGCTGACATTAAGCTGTCACAATCTGCTACAGTTACTGAACTCTGTATTAAGTATAATGCATGGTACTATGCCAGTGTGGGTGGACAACATAATCAGGATCTTCAAAGGTAGCTAAATCTGTGAGCAACCTACATACTGTGCCTGCATGAAAGGACATATTCTGGTTGATGATGACAAGAGCTTCTCTTCTGAAAGCACTTTCAAAAAGCATAACTGGAATCTTTAACCCACGAATCCTCTTTCCATCAGTGACTCCTTCTCCCACCATGCCGCAGCACAGATCTTCCATTTGATGTACATTCTACCACCTGGTCTTTTGCCATCTGATATGTATGGCATGGTTATATTTGAAAGGATTGGGACTGTAGGAGGAAAAATTAGGCTTTTCATGCATAGTACTTAGAGAATTTTTTTTGAGTAAATGAAACAAGCTTGATTTTGTGTGTCTGCAGTTATGCAGCTAAAGGGACTCAGCTATTAGGTTGCTTTTGTTATTTGAGCAGGGTACCTTCTCCACTCCAATGTCACAGCTCAAGAATAATCCAAAGGAAAAATACTCCAAATACTGATCTTAATTTTCAAGGCATAACACTTCAATCCTTTGATCCCTTTTCCACTCCATCTTTCCATCTTGGCTTTCTTAATTTTAGGAGATTTAACCCAATGCACCACATTTCTTGTATCTTAGTTTACAGAAAAGTTAATCAGGAGTTTGTCAAAGTAAGATGATTTGAGAACACAATGAGATTATTTGAGATTTGACTCTTGACTTCTCTGAAGATAAGAAAACCCATATTACTACTAACGTGTCTGATTGAGAAAGCATCGGGAAAAGTAATTTTTTTCTCAGAAGATTTGACTCATCAGTTGTACCATTCAAAGCAAATACATACGTGGGTTATTGCAAGATAACAGGCATCTATCCAGCAACCACCTATAAACTTTTCATACTTTAGCATAGGTTGAAACAGTGGGACTGTTTCAAGGGAAAAAACCTAAGTGTTACCAGGACTGTGGACATAAATTTTGGAAGGTCACTGCATTTCTGGGATAGAAAGACTAATCAGAGCATAGTCTGTCTCTACAGCTTTTTCAGCAAATACTAACTATATTCTGATATATTTTATCTGCCATTGATATATACTGAAGAGTTTTGTGTTAAATTAATATATTCTCTGCTTACCTGTACTATTGAGAAAACTATTTCAGGTTTTTATTACACTACCATTCTAGACAATTTTGAACAACAGTAATAAAGATTTGCTATGTAATATACAAACCCTAATGTTACAGTTTTGATACAATATGATATTTACTTGCCAGGAAAAATCCCACCTCATTTCAGCTAATGTCTTTAAAGGAATTCCGTTTCTCTTTTTCTCCTCCCTCTCTGTTCCACTAGCTGAAAAGCCAATAAAAAAATTCTCCTCCTCTCCAGTTCAGAACAAGATCTGTGTGCATTTCTCCTAGGCATGTTTTGAGATCCAGAAGGGGGTGAAAGTAGCTAATGTGCAACAGGAATCTGAATTTCAGACACAAACCTGTACCTTTCCATTGAACCTGCTGACATGCTGCAAGCTAAATACTAAACATTTTTTTTATCAATTGAAGTTCAGCCTGGGGAGAAGAAACAGTTAAAGAAATGTCTCAATTATACTTGCAATCAGCTAATCAGACTTTGTGTGCATCTGTGGATGGTACAGAACTGAAATCAAGCTCTGATAATGAAACCACGAATGAAAAATGGACCGAAGACTCCTTTCCAGGATTAGGAATATTGTGCACAATTTATGTTACGTATGCTGTGATCATTTCAGTGGGTCTCCTTGGAAATGCAATACTCATCAAAGTTTTTTTCAAGATTAAATCAATGCAGACGGTTCCCAACATCTTCATCACCAGCCTGGCATTCGGAGACCTGCTGCTTTTGTTAACGTGTGTGCCTGTAGATGCAACACGTTACATTGTGGATACCTGGCTCTTCGGAAGAATTGGGTGCAAGCTGCTGTCTTTCATCCAGTTAACATCAGTTGGAGTATCAGTGTTTACCCTGACTGTTCTCAGTGCTGACAGGTGGGTCTGTGCAACTGATTTGCCAGGAAATGCTGCAGGTTTGAAGTCAGAAATTAATAAAATTGCAGATATTATCATTTTGCACAGTCTTAAACGGCACATTGCAATAGACTAAAAAATCCCAAACTACCAGTCTCCCATGTAATTTTAAAATGCATGTTAGTAAAACTGTAGCACTTCTTTTTAAGAGAGTGAAGTGAGAAAAACTCTTCAACTCTTCTGACCTTTATTAGTTTGAAGTACAATACAAGCATTTTTCTCAATTGCACAGAAAAGGGAAATGGCTTAAGTTGGAAAAAAGACAGTATATTGGTGCTATCTAGTGGTACAGTGAAGTAGTCAAGGAAGATGAAAAATCAAACTGACTATGAGTGAAAATTCATTAACGTATACACTCAGGGAGGCTTTAAAACCTTAGAACATAAAAGACTGACATGGGATAAAAAGCCAAAAGAAAACACAGGACAGACTGGGGGATAAAGGAACGACTCTCATGATTGGATGGCTAATGTAATTTTTACCTTGAAAAGTGCATATATATGTAAATTTTTTTCTCTTGTAGTTCTTCTATCTTTTACAGAAATATTTTAGCCCAGGGGTTGTGAAATTAAACTCAGGTTGCAATGACAGCATTGCTAGGAGGGATCAGTGTTCTGACTGCTGTCAGGAAGTGCTGAATCTGTTTTCTGTGTACTTCTTTCTTGAATGAACAAAACTAAGATGAGATTTCACTTCAATCAGCAGGAGCAGGAGCATCAAGGAATAGAAAAACAAAAAATAAATTTAGTATTAAGAGAGTAAAAGATCATCTTGTCTGCCAGCAATTGTGGATTGTATGTAATAGCAAATTGTTCATGTGTCCAGAGTTTTACCAGTGGTACTGTTACTGTACTCCAAAACAATCAGCCAGCACAGGAATGGCCCCATAGGGTCAAATCAAGGATCCATGTAGACCAATACCAGCCTCCAGCAGTGCTAGTATAAGGACAAGAAAAGACACATAGGAAGAATAAAAACCTCTATCCAGCTCAATTTTTATGCCTTCAGATGACACTGAACAGATGTGGTTTCTGTCTATTTAATAACCTCAAAGGATTTCTCTTCTGGATACTTGTTCGGCCTCTTCTTGAACTTGCTTAGCAATGACTTTCACTGCCTGTACAGAACAACTCCTTTTATTTCTGCACTGCACACAGCTTCACTTGATGGTGCTGGCCCTTGTGTCAGAAGAGACAGTGATCGCTTTTCATGCCTCCAGGCTATTCATGTGGTAATCCATCCCAGGCTATTCATGTGGTAATCCATCCCTAGGTTGTTTGTGTTTCTTTTCTTTAAGGTGTGCAGAGCTATATGTGGTAATCGAAAGTTGCCTGAATCCAAGGATACAGGTAATTGCACAACTGTCTCTTTTGCTCTCCATCATTTTCCTAATGCTACCTAACATTTTGCTTTTTTGTTGTTGTTTTAGTTTGGGTTTATTTTAGGGTTTTTTAACTACTGCTGAAGATAAAGCTAATGTTTACACTGAACTATCTATTGTAGCTCCAAGGTCTTGTTCCGGTAGGATGTCAATTCAGAATTCACCATGACTAGATGACCTTTAATGATCCCTTCTAACCCCAACTCTCCTCTGATTCTATGGTTTAGACACTTGCTTCTGTATTTAGTTCTTCATGGTAGCTGTTATATAAATACTCTGCACTACATTCTCACAGAGTAACTACATCGAAAACTTACAGAGCAAGCTCAGACCAGACACGTGCTTAACACCAGACTGCTGTGTTCCAATATGCTAGAAGAGCTCAAAGTCAATAAAAATGGCATTTATTTGATAAATAGCAAGCCAGCTTCCAGCTTTCTATTTAAATTTGCCTAGAGGAGAAAGAGACCAGATCCTCAGCTTGTGCAAAATGGTGCAACTAAGCTGTCTTATCCTCAGGGTCCTTTTTTACCACCTTTCTTTTCATGCCAGCCTTGTGCCTCCCTGGAGGGGTTGCTTCTTTCTGCATTATCAAGACTCCTTTAGGAGCAGGAGCAGGGTATATTGTTTCCTGTGCTTCATCCACCTTCATGGAAGTTGGTCTTTTTCCGTGTCCCACTTCCACACAGATTACCACACATCTATAGATTAATCCAGATTTTTCTCGTATGCCTGACTCAGTCCATATGCTGCAGAATCACAGGCATGAATCAACAGCAGTGCCCTCTCCTGCTTTATAAATAAGAATGAATCCTGGAGCATTATTTTGAGTCAGATCACTGCACTCAGCAGGGGTCTTAGGAAGATGGAAGAAAGGCGGGCCGAACATGCTTGGTTTAATGTATTTATAAAATAGTTAACCTTCATCAGTGTTGCATACTAATTCTCTCATTTATCTTTCAAGGCAGTGTCATAAAATCAGGAGTGATGATTGCCCTTAGAGATCCCAACCCAAACTTTAGAAGTCATCTTTCCATAGGAAAGTTTTAATGGCAACTCCTGCCTGCCAATCCATTAAAATACATGCCTGAAATTAATTTTTACATTTCCATTTTAATTCCAAAGAGCTAGTGTTTGTTTTCATTTCCAAGAGAATTCCGGCACCCTTTGTTTAGCAAGAACAGTAATGGCTTTAGCCTTAAAAATTTTGCAGGATGTGCTCACATTATTTCTTTGTTTATTCTGACAGTGATGTTGGTCATTTTAGGTACAGAGCCATCGTTAAACCCTTGGAACTGCAGACTTCAGACGCACTCCTGAAGACCTGCTGTAAAGCTGGCTGTGTTTGGATTGTCTCCATGATATTTGCTATCCCAGAGGCTGTTTTTTCAGATTTGTATTCTTTCAGCACTCCTGAGAAAAATGTAACTTTTGAGGCGTGTGCCCCTTATCCCGCATCTGAGAAGATCCTGCAGGAAGCTCACTCCCTGGCTTGCTTCTTAGTGTTCTATATTGTGCCCTTAGGTGTCATTTCTGTCTACTACTTTCTTATCGCCAGAACTTTATATAAAAGTACATCCAACATGCCAGCAGAAGAACACGGTCATGCCCGTAAGCAGGTAAGCCCTGATCAAGCACTAAACTCTCCAATTTTCTGAAGTCTATTGTGCTGATTAAATACGAATCCTTAAGTACAAAACTTTACCTGATAATGGAGTAAAAAGCTCCACAAACTTAGCTCATACCAAATTTGAATCCAAACTCAGCTGTGGACTTAGGCACATGCTCATCATTTGTGCGTGTCCACACTTTCCTAAAGAGAGACGTGTCTGTCGTGCCTTATCATGACCCTGTCAACTCAAGAGTTAAAACATTTAATTTTAAACACTGGGACCTCATCCATGTGAGCTGACACATTAATTACTGTATTTGTAAATCCTAGTCTAGATGAGAGTGTCATATGATTTATAATGGAAAGGAAATATGCTCTGCACTGGGAATACTTTGTTAAAAATTATGAAATAGATTTATTCTCCTGTTTAGTTCTTCTGGTTTGGGGTTTTATTTGTTTGTTCATTTTCTTTTTTACTTTTTGCTTTTTTGGTTACTCATGCATTTAGACTTTTACACCGCTTTGCAAATCAGCATCAACAACACAAACATTTTACTAATCGCTATTAATATCAGCTATGCATTACTTTCTTGTAGATTGAATCCCGCAAAAGAGTTGCAAAGACAGTGCTGGTGCTTGTGGCTCTGTTTGCCTTCTGCTGGCTGCCCAACCACATCCTTTACCTGTACCGCTCTTTCACGTACCACGCTTCTGTCGATGCTTCCACCTTTCATCTGATAGCAACTATTTTTTCCCGCGCCTTGGCCTTCAGCAATTCCTGCATCAATCCTTTTGCTCTTTATTGGCTGAGTAAAAGTTTCCGGCAACATTTTAAAAAGCAAATCTCGTGCTGCATGACAGCATTCTGTGCAAAGCCTCCCAGTGCTCCCCAGAGCAGTTCTCCTACCAGAGCCATGTCGGTCACAGGCAGCATACATGGCTCAGAAATCAGTGTTACACTTCTAACAGATTATAGCATCACGAAGGAAGAGGAAAGTGTTTAGTCCATGTGGGATGAAGCAGGACAGAAACTGAGTCATTGCTATCAAGTCACTGCTACTGGGATCCTGGAAAGCGGTGCCGTGGCTTGCCCTGTCTGTGAAAGTGTGTTCATCAGGAGTTCCTCATTTTTCAAAATATAGAACAGAGAAATCAAATTGTGCGAGGGATGAAGCTGGAACAGCTGAACTTTCCAGCATAAGCTCAAAGGGATTACGCATGTTCCCAGGCATGAACACAGATTCCTAGCTGGAATTCCTGGACTGGGCAGGAGAGGACTTAGCAGAGTTGGTGCAAGAATTGGCTGTAAGGGATGGTTTTGTTCTTGGTGACTTGCTATTTGAGTCATGACTGAGAGCTCCCTCTGACAACTACTTGCATCTACAGCAAGCAAGCAAAGCCACTTGGTCATAACACGATCAACTAGGCACATTTTTGATTCATTTATTTTCTTGTCCTGGATGTTTAAAGTGGGTAAACACATGAGAAAGAATGCTAAGTGAAAGAAGGCTAAGGTTTGTAGCACTGTGAAGTAAAAAAAGAAAAAGCATTAGGGGCCAGATCCACAGTAGCTGTTGCTCTGTCGGTGACTCAGAAATTCTGGGTAAGGGCTGACTGCTTTGTAGTGAGATGGATGTTCCTAAGGAAGTCAAGGGAACAAGCAGGTGATTACCTCTCTGAGAAAGCTATAATCACCTTTAACCACACTTGTGGTAAAATTGTAAAATTCTTGTAAATGTCTTGTAAAATTCTTGTAAAATTCTTTGTGATATAAGGGTAAAACATCTTGATAGTGCAGAGTTCTTTATCATTACAGTGATTTAGTATCAAGAAATTGGGGTGGATCTGTATCAAGAGTTCTATTTGGGATTTACGGTGCACTTCTGGAGTGCTCAAACATCCTCTCCTGCCTTACTTTATATCCCAAAGTGGTCTTGAGTGCACAACCTGGATTTCTCCTAGATGGAACTGTGTGTCCAATCCACCGAACCAGACAAGAGTGAGTTGGAAGTGAAAAATGTACAGTGTGGAGAGTCAGACTGACCCTTTATCTGCACAGATCCACTCCTGCTGTAGCGTATATGGTTGTATCTAAGTGGCCTACACACACTCAAGCACACTAGGAGAGCTGGATTTTTCTACTATACTAATTTTCTATTCTTCTGGTTGTATCCCTTCTTAATATTAGGATAGCCTGTTTTAATGCCATAGGCCTTCTACTCTCAAATGCACTGATTTTATGACTGGGCTTGCAGAGGCAAATCAGGACAGTCTGTCCATGCTCAGCAGCACTGCTGGCAGGGGCTGCCTTCCCATTAGGAACTACAGGAGGCAAGTCTTCCTACCCCATGTTACAAAATATTTGAGTGACACTTATTTTTATGAATTCTGTGTTCCCTGAACCAAAATTTTGTTCTGTGGAAGCTGGTGCTAGAAAGCACAATAGATTTTCCATTGTTTAAACTAAGGGACTTCCATTCCAAAAAAGAATTTGTGCATTAAAATATAGAACAGAAGTTGCAACATATGAACTAAAATAATTCTGTCAGTCACAGAAGCTTCAATTTTAACTAACCCTTGGAGGCATAGCCCCCTTCAACTGCACAGAGCCCCCTAGCAACATATGGCTGGAAATACATCCACTCGTGCACCATTAACTACGTTGATTATAAGAAGAGAAAATGTATTTACAGACTCTCTCTGTTGCCTGCTCTAATTAGAAAAATAAAGCCAAACTATAAATCCCAGGAGCATTGCAATACAACCTCTGTCGTCATCGTAAACCAGTTAATGACAGACCAGTTTAATCCCATCAGACCTGGCCTTGTTTTACTACAGTCCTCATGTTGCAGGCTGCAATGCTACGAGCACTAATTTTCAAATGGATTCCTCCTTTTATTTTACCCGTTCCATACCAGGATAGGATCACTGAAATAAATGGAAATCCAATAGCACAGAAATACAATTTATGGCAAAGCAGACTCCAGAGACCTTATTTTACTCTCTTTGTCTCAATGTAACACATTGCCTGGTAGAGAGCTATGTACAAATATGAACATGTTGCACTGCTATTTTCTTCTCTCTTTCCTTCATGGAGCTGCAGGGTGAGACTGAAATAAGTAGATAAGCCTACACACTTATGAACCTACATTTATCTTCCTGGATCTTACTGTAGGGAATTCTAAACAAAAGAAATATCCACCAAAAATACTGTTGCTTACAGCATTCTTTATTCTAGCTTAGTAATGCCTTTGGGAAACATGTTTCTGTATTTCACAATTTGTCTCTGTCAGAGACCAGATTTCCCACTGCAAAATCTTTGGCTAACCCTTAAACCCCAGTTTCCTAATCCACCATTTTTCTTCCTTCGCATGCAGCTACTTTTCGCTTATGAAACTACTCCTCTAACTGGATTGTCTTTCTAGTGCGAATATATCCTGTTACAAAATTGATGGTTTTGCTATATTCTGCAAATGTTCTGTTTAAAGACTGGCAATATTTCAAGCCACAATTTAATTATTCTGTGTACTTTATGCTTTGATAATTCTGTACTTTCAAATCTTCATGGCATGATGCATTGGAGTGATATATGGATCAGCATATATTTTTATCTAACCAATCTGATATTATTTATTACATCTACTCCCCACAATTCATTATGCATAAGAAGTCTCCACATTACCATAACTGGATTTAGGGGAAAAGGGTTGATTCCTTTGCAATCTTTTCTCGGTGTTCCAAAATCAGGTTCTTTCACCCCTAAGTAATACAAGTGGAATTCTGTAAGAGCATATGGGAATACCATCTATTTACATAAATATTAAGTATTATCTAGCAAATAAAAGGGATGAATAATTAGGGGTTCACTATTTTTGTCCACAGTGTAAGAATAGGTAGAAAAAAAGGCACAAAGTACTGAAAGGCAGACTCCCTCAAAGGTTGTGTCCATATGGAGTCATACTGAGAAAGTAAATACAATTTCTAGGACGTAATTTTTTTTTGTGAATGAGATGTAAACATTTCATGTTCACATTAGTAACAGTTTCAATATCAGTAGTTAGTTAATCACCCCCAAAATCCACAAAAGTTAAGAAAACTATGCCAAAACACTGCTAAAGTGCGAGTGACTGGGGTATAAAAGTTAGTTACATAATTATAGCCACTTTAAAGCTCCTGCGACTGCTCCCATAGAAATTGTTTTCTTTTACATGGGCTGCCTATTGACACTCCTGTGTTTCTGCTGAGAATATTACAATTAAAGAATGACCCAAAGCTACACACAGCTACAGCACTTACACATTTCAATCAGCGTTACTTAAAAAATGTATATGGGCTTTAATAAGCATTTAGTTGTTGGCTCTGCCACAGATGGTACCCTCAGTGCAAGGTGAACTGTGAGGTGGAATTTCCATGCATGGGACAGGATATTGAATTTTTAGTACATCTGTACTGGTTCTGTAATTTTTCCTACCATGAAGACTCCTCATCACTCTCAGTAATCTGTGTAATGGCTACAGGCTCCAGAGCCCTGAAAAGCTCAAACAGGAGTAGTGTGTCTGTACTTAGTCATTAGTTACTGCCTTGATTTAACATAACGAAGCAGCTCAGGGGAAGAGTGCCTACCTAATTAAGGATTAGCCAGCAAATTGCTGGTTGCCCTATTAAAGGGAGCAAAATACTTCAGGAAAACCAATGTATCTGTATTTTTAGTAGGTAGTACCTCTAGAACAACATTCAAGTTGTATCTTTAGAATATCAATCAGCTCTGACGAGCCAAAATTGGCTTGTATCACATAGACACAGATACAGAATCATCATATTAATGCCTCCTTTTAATATTTACTTCGAGACATTTTGCCTGGATTTAAAACACCATTTCTTGACAGCTTGGACTGATCTGAGCTGTGGAATGCTTGAGCTCTTTGCACCCTCCTCAGAAGATGCAGCTTGCAGCAGCAGTGCTTGTGCAGCCAAGATCTATATAATTTCAAGGGTGAGATTGAAAGGAAAGTTGTCTCGACCCCACAAAATGATGAGTTTCCAGCTGAGTCGTCTCCCTGGGCTGTTCCATGTGTCTTCACCAAGGAGGAGGGTACAGATGGCAGTGGCACCGTTGGAGGCTGTGCCGCAGCAGCTGCTGTCACACATTCTGTTATGTGAAGGAAGTGGGAGGGAACTCGAGGCAGTTTGTCCTCATAACTACATTGAAGTGTGCAGAGCAGATTTACTGAGCATTAACCAGGCTGCACACAAGCACTCTCTCACTCTCACTGGATTGAGAATAAATTTGGATTTCCTGCTCCCCAGGACTATCCCAGTGCCTTGCTGTAGGCAGATCTGCACAGCAGGGAAAGCTGTACAGACCTCACTGCAATCACACAGGTAATAAACATTAAAAACCCTCCAAAAGTAAAACAAGCAGTTTAAGACTTAAATTGTATTTTTCTTACAAAATTTAAGGCTATCATTATCTGATTTCCAAACATATACCCAATTCCACGTTTTATAAGCAAGCACAGTTTATGTCAAGCCTCTCGTGCTCTGCTCCAAAATCCAATAGCGGAAAGTGAAGACAAATGTCCCTTAGGTGCTAAGTTTATAAAGGATCACAAAGCAATCTTTTGACAGATACCGTAATAGACCTGCCCAGAGAAAATTCGTGAAGCATCAAAGATGTCACTAACTAGGCTGGATGTTCTTTGTGCAACAGCAAAGGTTACTAGAACTCTAGATCCTCAGCAATTTCATCTGACAGCCTGGTGCCCAGGCAGGGAGCTGATGTTCATTTCTCCCTGCAGAGCTTCACAATCATGTCTTTGATTTTATTATCATTCCAGTCTGTATATTTGTTCCTGGTATACTAATTTCCAGAAAACTTCTGTTTCTAATTTTTATTTCTGAGTGGAAAGATTGTTTTGCCCCTGGCAACCAGACACTGCCAGTTTTGCTGGGGCTGTTCAGCTCAATTTTCACTTATAACATGTACATTGATACACTGAGTTTTATAGCCCTAGGTTAAGGTTTGCAAAAGAAAACATGAAGAGTGTGCTGCTTCATCCCCTAAATAGAAATACTGTAAAATACATTAGCAATTAAAATTCGGTTTTGAGGTAATGCTGTCTGGGCTACACTGTAAAAACCAGTAGATGGCACTAGATGAAGGGGTTTTAAAAGAACTGAGAGAAATTTGTATTTAAAATATTTAAGTTTCCACAGAGTACTAATTGCAGACTTCATTAATGCAAAAGGAATTGAGTGTTTTGAAGCCAAGCTTCATCCCACTAATACGACGTATCAACCCTTTCCTAAGGGAACATAACCGCTGGACACCCTCAGCCAAGAGGGCAGAGAGAAGCAATGTGATTTCTTGACATTTAGAGCACCATTTTAATCTCATTTTTCTATTTTTGGTTCTACCTTTGCCTCTAGTAGGACATGCGTACACTTCCAGTGCCAAACGGCAGCCAGCCCTGCACAGCACCACTGGCAGCAAGCCGCTTCACTGTCCCGTGTTGTCGTAGGCGCAATAGGGAAAAGCATGCAGCAGGGTGGACTTTCTGTGCCCTAAACTTTTATTTATGATGTACGTAAAGCTGCAGTAGTCCCCGTGCAAAGCCCATCAAGTTACAGCTTCTCGCCCAAGGCAGTCCGGTGCGCCAGGGGCAGCTGCCCTCATGCAGACCCACACCCCCCCCCCGCCTGCAGCGCTGCAGCCTGAGGGTGACGGNNNNAAAAAAACAGCAAGTGGAAAAGAGGGTCTGACGACCATCCCCGTTCCACAGCGGACCCACTGACCCCAAGGCTCGCCCAGAGGCGGGAAAACATGCCCCGCCCCGGGCCCGCCCC